>JJRW01S0002292.1:67020-85252 GCA_001188405.1 Loxosceles reclusa
CAAATCATGAATTCTAAACGCTCATGCAGAGTTAAGTCTAAAAGATTCTGAAGGTTTATTATCTGAAGCCGTTGGTACTCAAAACTTTATTTTTGATGCTGGGTTTGCTGAATCTCATGCTCTGATAGACGGCACTGTTCAGCAGGGCCTTACAATTTGGTGATAGATGAAATAACTATAATTGATGAAATATGATCACCTTGTATATGACATTTTGTACCATTTGCTCATACTGAGGTAGAGGTTATTTAGCTTCTAATGCGTCCTAAGTTCTAATAATGCGTTAATATCTTGCAACATGTTATCACAATCAAGTACAGTAGAAATGGCTTTGTAAAGTTTTAGGTATCCTGATAAAGTAGACATTTAGAATGCCTGAAAATATAGAGGCATCATTTATGAATATGAGAAAAAATAGCTGACCTAGAATCGAGCCCTGTGGGACGCCTGATATATATTCGTGTAATTCAGTGGCGTAAAACCAGCTATTATGACTTGTTGAGATCGTTCACAAATACGTATATGTCAGGAACCAGTTCAAAAGAGTCGGAGAACAAGCAAATATGTTTTCCAGGGGCATGAGTGAGAAACAGTGTCAAAAGCTTTTGAAAAATCTGTCTACACTACATCCATTTGTACAATAGATGAGTATCATCAAGAGATATAGAAACATCAACTATGAAGTGGAGGAGATTAGTTGTTGTACATCAAGCTTACATGAAACCGTGTTGAAACGGACTCATGTGCACTCTGAGATGCCTATACAGGAGTTCAAAATGATATTCTCAAACACTTTGGAAATAGATGCTAATACAGAGATATGTCGATATTTCTTGACAGACTTTCTATCACTGGATTTCAAAGTAGGAGTAACATTTGCATTTTTCCAAAACGAAGAGATAAAACCCTGTATTTGCAGACGTGTTGAACAAAAGGGTTTTAACAAACGCTCATTGACGACGCCAGGACTCGCACCTGGAACATTGAACTCCAAAGTCACTGCTATCCCAATTAAGCTACGCCGACGAGTATCCGCGCAACTTTTTATCTATATCTTTTCCGATGATAACCTCACAGGGTAATTGGGGAGGATAGCAGCTCTCCGCACAACCTTTCAAGAGAAAAAGATTATATTTTTCCGGCTTTGTAGCCTTTAGGTGGCGAATAGCATTTGTGACGTCTGCCGGACTAATCACATTAAGTATTGAATCTTCCGAGACGGTTAAATTGTAAATATTGTTCGGCTTGATTGGCTATCACCCTCTTATTTTGTTGAAACAGTTTACGAACACCTTGTATTTGCCATTCTTTTACGCCATTAGCTTTGAACTATTGATTTTATGTTTATTTAAATACTAAATCGTTCCCATGAAGGATACGGGCAATGCGTCTAAAATAAATTTATTAACAGTGGCTTATGCACCTAGGTGCATAAGCTACATTTATTAAATCTTATTTGAGGCAGGCAGCTTATTATCTATGTCTACTATGCAGCTTATTATCTATGTCTATGGTGGGGGAACCTTACAACCTTAGCAAGAAGCTGTCCTAGTTTCCACTCTGTTATCGATATAAAGATTAAATTACCTTTCCATGCAATCATTTTATTCACTATTTTGTAAGCAAAGGTTTTAAAGATAGCAGTAATAGAGAAGAGACTGCTGAAAGAGAACATTTTATCTTGTAAGAAATGTGCTTTCAGGAACTCGAAGGTCGTTCTTTGCGGTGACTCCTAAACACGAAATTACTGCCCTGAGTAACAAATTTATTATTGTACGTATAATAGGCATTTACACAGACGTATTTATAATTGTACAAAATTGGCCCTTTAAGAACTTATTTTATTCATCTTGCTTATAAATAGCACAAAAAATTGTGAAACTGTAACGCATAATATATGAGTTGTTCAAATGAAGCATATGCAAATCCTGTATCGCTGCGAATAATTGCCTGTCGTCCACGAGATGGCAGCGCATCATAGCTGGTAGTGTGACGAAACATCTCGAAGAGCGGTAAATCTGTCTAACTTGCTCGCTGTATACAGGAGGTAGTTGAAAGTAACAGCAGTGTGTAATGGGTCCAAGCGAGTACAATGCAGTGTGATTCAATTTCTGTATAAAGAAGGTTCATCAACAAGCGAAATTTGTCGTCGAATGCGAGCTGTGTATTGGGAAGCGTGCTTGAAACAAAACACTGTGTTCAACTGGGGTGCCGAATATCGATGTGGCCGGGAAAGTGAGGTGGACCGTCTTCGCCTTGGCCAGATACTGATAATCGATCAGATGATTTCCACTGTGGATATGTTGATAAAGGAGGATCGACGAATAACCGTATCTGCACTGTCAACGGCAGCCTCGGTTTGTGGTGCTGTGGAAGAGTGTTTCCATCAACAGCTTACTTACTTCCTTGAGGAGGGTATAAACTTATTCCGCCTTGGGACAGTTGCCTGAACGCTAGGCTGTGGAACTCTCATTACTATGCTTCTCTTCTACAATGATGACAGTTGTCCAATAAAAGTATGTGTACGTCCCCAGACCCCTGTCTATGTTTCGTTTGAAAAATCTGTATATACTAAATCACTGAATCAGGTGTATGATGTAAAAATAATCACCTTAGACAGAATGAAATATTTCTTTATTACTTTTTTTTTAGTGCTGACTTCTGGTATTACTGTTTCTGGAGGTCTTCTCGCGGGGCTCTCAAGCGATGAAAATGGCCGCATCGTCAACTTCGACCTAGAAACAGGTGCTACATTGTGGAGCTGGGATTTAGGAGCAATTCCACTTTCAATTGACTGCAAGGACTTCGACGTGAACGGAGATGATGTTTCAGATTGCCTGCTTACTGATAATTCCGGATCTCTTTATGCTTTCAACACTTCTGACGGTAAACAAAATAGGCATTATTTAATGTGGAGTTTATAGAGAAAAGTATTATATTTTTGTTTCAAATCTTCCTAACATTAAATCTCAATAATTTCTTGTGTTTTTTTCTTACTTCTATGTCTATTTTTTTTTTATAAATACATGCACAATAAAATAATGAATATGTATCTCATTCCCACCCCTACGGCCCACCACCACCTACGGCACCCACCTCCACCCACCACCTCCTACTACCTCAATGGTCCACCACCTTCCCCGGCCACTAGACCCGTCCGATCGCCTCTTACGACCGAGACTTCACTATCTGGAACCAGCAGCGCCACCTACCTCCCCACCCACCCCTACTGCCCACCACTACCTACGGCACACACCTCCACCCATGACTACCACCTCTATGGTCCACCACCTTCCCCGGCCACTAGACCCGTCCGGTCGCCTCTTACGACCGAGACATCACTATCCCGAGATGCCCGAGCCATTTTGTGTTCCGCTTACATTGTAGAGTGTCTTGTCTGATTACCAGATTCATTCTTCTATCCTGAACCACGACTTGAGCTAAAACGAACATTGCTCAAATAATAAACATAAAAATGTTCACACATCAAGGGTTACAACACACAGTCGAAATACAATAATTCTATGACGGAGAACCGTGATAGGGTGCCAGTCCATCTATATGCACAACTTTACCTTTGGTATGTGGAGACAGTCTGATCCTATAGATAAGACCATTCAGGAAGTTTATAATGGTATGAGAATCAGTTCAAGGTCTTTGCAGCCTCACGTATAGTCCTATCTTTCGCTGTGGATTGTAAAACGAGCTCTGTGAAATGTAGCCACGGGGCCTCCTGCCGTCGTATCTTGTCTTCACCTAGTCTATTGCTACTCAGATGCGGTCTCTTTCCAGCTGCTGAACGCGCTCCAGACAACACTACAGTTGCTGCACCTAGTCGCTGACTGGAGTCATTCCGCAGAGCCGCCCGTAATAAAGATCACATAGTAGACGTAGATCTTGCCCGAATAACACCTGGGCTGGTGTAATGCCGATTGTTTGGTGCATAGCACTTCGGCACGACAATAAAAATATGGCACGTTTAAGTCTTAGTCGCGTTGATCTTCGAAGACAAACGTGGAGAGGAGTTGGCTGTGATCCACTGGGCCATCGGACTGAGGATGTAGCAGTTTCGTTCGAGTCTGGTTGATTCCTAGACAACTGACATTACACACATGACGGCTTCTGCTACTGTGACTTCTTCCTGGTCCGGCAGTGGAATAACTTCAGACCACTTTAAGAAGTAATTCAGTATCACAAACACCTCTTTCAAGTTCTTAGGAAACGGTACGGTTATGTCGATGGGGATTCTCTCAAAGAGCGGCCCAGCGTTATACAGTTGCATATTTCCTCGGCTTCTGGTCTTGACCATCTTGGACTTGGGAAAGTACGGCGCCGATCCCGCTGTTACTTGCTTCAGTGCCCACAATTATCTCGCAGTCAGTTATTGGGTATGCGGGAATAGGTGTTTGCATTAGGTGATCCTTGAGCTTTTCGAACGCGAAATCACATTCACTTGTCCAGGTGAAAGGTGCTTTTGCTTCTGTGAGCTGATGTAATGTATAACGTTCTTCCCCTTAAAAGATTTCGATAATAAGCTGCCCAGATATCTGTCGAGGTAGCTTAAGTGGAAAAGCGGTCTCTCCGGAGTTGACAGATCCGTAGGTTTGAATCCCGGCGTCGACAAAATGAAAGTTTCTTTACAATGGCGCCCAACGTGGGGTCACACTAGCGGCAAGGACCCAACCGTTAGGGCCACCACTTGAGGCCTGGTCGTTACCCTGACCTCTCTCTCAATGTGGTGGAAAATGTAACCCCCCACACACACCCACACAAAAGACACTATCGCACCTCTACGAATTCTCGACATTTCGTCCAATCGAAACGCTCTCAAACTTTCTTTAGCGTGTTGTTAATGCCGTAGTGGTGACCAATAGGGGATTTGTGAAGTTCTTTTACTACAGCTTCGACTTTGCTCTATAGCACAAATAACTGCAGTTTGCTCTAACTTCCGTCAGCGCTCTCCCATTTTCTGTACAAGAATTGGTCTTGCAACCATTAGCGCTCTCCCATTTTCTGCACAAGAGTTGGTCTTGCAACCATTAGCGCAGTTCTTCAATAGAGTTTCGTACTGGAAGAGTGACAATCAACGTCTTGCCATTCAGGATGCTTTCCACTGGTGATCTTTTTTCAAGACAGGACCAGACCAATCTCTTCGTTTAAGTCCTCTTCTTGTGTCTTTCTTCACTTCCAGTCTCTTTGTTGAAGTCTCTTCTTGTGCTTTTTTCGGAAGTTCAGCAGCGGTTCTTCTTCATCACCTGCGCTGGTCTGTCGTCTATAGCGGTGCCAAAGTTTAGTTCCACTCGTCAAGAAGAGCAATAATTTTCTTGGTATGGTGTCCTCGATACTGCATCAGCATTGCCATGTAGATTTCCTTTCTGATGTTTGATCTCGAACTCGTATTCCTGTAATCTTTGTATCTACCGAGCAATCTCACCTTCAGGATCTTTAACATTCAGTTAAAAATCCTGAGTGCTTCATGTTCTGTGCAAAAAGTAAATTTATTCCCGTAGAGATAATGGTGGAAGTGCTCTATGGCTTTCACCAAAGCAAGCAGTTCTCATAGAGTGACGCAGTAATTTCTTTCTGTCTTTCACAACGTCTTGCTGAAATAAGCAATCACTGGTTCCTGGCCGCCTTCAACTTGGGATAGCGCGCCGCCAATCCCGCTGTTACTTGCGCCATTGATCACGATCAACTTGGAATCGGATCTTGGTTATGCGAGGATAAGTGCTTGCATTAGGTGATCCTTAAGCCTTTCGAACGCCGAGTCGCGTTCACTTGTGCGGGTGAAAGGTAATTTCGTTTCTGTGATCTGATGGAGTAGCTTAGGGACGGTAGAAAATCCTTTCACAAATCCGCTGTAGTATGTGCACAGACCAAGGAAACTACGAAGCTGATGAACGTCTGTAGGACGAGGTCAGGTCTTGGCGGCTTTAAAATCTCTGGGTTCGTTTGCACTCCCTCTTCTGAGAGGACATGCTTCAAATGCTTTACTTCACGATAGAAAAAACTTGCACTTCTTGGGGTTTCATTTTAATCTGTATTCGGTCAGTGTAGACAACACTTTCTTGACATTGGTTAAATATTCACCAAACTCCTTACCGAGAATTGCGATATCATCTAAATACACAAGGTATGACTGTCATGTAAGTTCAATGCTGTTTCCATTGAACGCTCAAACGTGGCAGGAGAGTTGCAGAGTCCGAATGGCATGACTTTGAAATTCCACAGCCCGTTTCCTGCGGTGAACGCTGTCTTTTCCCAATTTTCTGGATAGATTTCCACTTGCCAACAGCAGGTTTGTACGTAAATTGTTGTAACGATCTCACTAACTACTCCCAACCTAATTAACAAAAAACCAAACAAACAGAGAAAACTAACATTTCATCCGCCCCTGAAGAAAGAAAGAAAGGATGATAGGAAAGCGAAACGACGTTGAGAGAAACACAGTATGAAAGAACGAAAGGTTATGTGTCAAAAATCTTTTTATGAAAAAAAAAAAACCTTATAAAAAACCTTACGAAGCCCTTTGCCGACACCAGGGCTTTAACCACTGATCTGTCAGCTCCAGAGCGTCCGCTTTACCAAGTAAGCTACGCCGATGGTTGCTGGGTAGCTTACTATCTAGGCTTTTGTAGGTGACACCACACATACTCCCCAAGGTTGAGAGAAGTCAGGACACAGGTCTGACTTCGAGTAGTGGACCCAATGGCTGGATCCCTGTTCGGGCGCTAATTGTAACTAACGACCTTTGCTGACGCCAGAACTTGAACCATGGATTTGTCAGCTTCGTAGCATCCTCTTTGCCAATTAATTTACGCCAACTGGTAGCTTATTATCTATCCTTTTTGTGCGGGGAAGAACCTCACAGTGTTACGAGCCACTTTTATCTGTCTAAGGTGTCTAAAGTTTCGTCTATCCTTGGCAGAGGATAGCAGTCTTTCTTGTTTACGGAATGTTACGGAATTCAGCCAACACAGAATCTGGCGGATGGGGTCTTGCATTTTCACAAGAATCACGAGCGAAGCCCAAGACATTTATGATGGTTCTGTCCTTGACCCTTTAGCCCGTCCTTGATCATTTTGCTAACTTCTTCCCTCTTGTGCAAGGGTCGTTGTTTGATAGGCGAACTATCACTAGTGTTAATGTGTTGGGCCGTGATGGAAATACGACTGTTTTCAGAAGTGTTCCAGCTAAAGACGTGAGCATAGTCCTTGAGCAGGGCCTTGAACTTTGCTGCCTGGTAAAGTGTCAACTGACGGCAGGAGTCAATACACAGTCAAATTTCTAGGGGAGGTAGGGTATTGAAAGACACGTAGGAAGCATGCAGCAATGCAGGGTCGCAAACTCCATCGTCATGCGGTAAATGGCGTTGTCAGCCCACGGGATTGCTCATACGTTCTCCCAAGAAAACCGTCATTTTGAAACCAGCCACCGAGGCAGGAGGATGGCTGAGTTCAGGAACGCGGAGATGACAGATATGCACCTTGCATACAGAGCGGCGGAATGCAACGTACGAGCCGCTGTGCGACTGCACTAGGAGCGCTACCCGGTTAGACGAGTGCCAGCCCACCGAGTGTTTGCTCACATGCAGAGAACGTTGTGCAAGACATTCATTCATGAACCCAAATAGGACAGGGGTTGGCAATGATAGACACGCACAGCAACGATAGACGTCGAAGGAGAGGTATTGGGTGTTGTAGCAGACACTAGTAACAGCACCAGAGCATACCATTATCATAAACAAAACACAACCTCGATTTTTTGGAAGCATTTTATATTGAAAGAAACAAAGCATTTATGGTAAACAGCGACGAGACCCCCCCCCACCTTGTCATTTGCTTGGAAACGTTTTTGTAATGGCATTTCTCCTCCCTGCACTTCACACAGAGCAGGCCACTCTTTGTCCGATTGAAGTTAAATCCGTTGCCCTCCCTGCTTCCCCCACCACGCTGCCACATAAAAAAGCACAGTTTAAAGCTTTTATCACAATTTGGGCTTTCGATCTGATGAAAAGGAGTCCATCGCATTGAAAGCGGTCATCAGTTAAATAATTTAAATCGTGTTCTTATGTTGGGCATGTTTATACAGTTGATTATTGCCTAGATGTGTTCCATTCCCCTGTATGAAGGATGCTACAGGATCAATACTTGCATCCGTTCTATCTGCAGCGCTTCCAGACACTACGACCGGATAATTATTCACAGCGCGTAGCATTTGCGCGATAGTTCTCTCAGAAAAGTGTGTCGGAATCACAATTTACAGCTTCTGTAATTTTCGCAGACGAAGCGTGATTTACAAGGGTAGGTATCTGTAATTCGCATAACGCGAATGAATATATGAGCAGACAATCCGCATGTGGTACGAACACGTGTGCAGCACAAACTTGGCTCGTTATTATTGTTTGGGGGCACATCGTCGAGGACCCCTTAATTGGCCCATACCTCATCCCACTTCCTCTGAACGGAAGGAGGTACCGGATATTCCTTGCGAAAGTCTTGCCGGAACGTTTGAACTAGCAGGAGGTGACCCACTCGCTGCGCCGTGAAATGTGGAACCAGCCCATTTCAGCGCTGACGTCCGACAGTACTTAAACGTGACGTTTAGAAATCGGTGCATCAGGCGCCGTGATTCTGTTCATTGGCCTGCACGATTGCCAGAATTGACATACTTGGATGATCCTCTGGGATTACTTCAAAGAAATAGCGTACGAGACCACCAAAGAAAGGGACGAGGACCTTTCTGCGTTGCGGATGACAGATGCGTGCAGCCTCTTCAGCAGCTGCACGCATCTGTGCAGCGGCTGTAGATGTCTGCGACACGCCAGGGATTTTCCAAAGTGCACGTGATACCATGGGCCGATACCGTCACGCATGTGTTACTGCTCATGGGCTCCTCATGGGCATCTTCTGCAACCTGACTGCATGTTGTAAATGTCGTGTTGGTAATAAACAGCTTTTCATTCTCTTACGCATTCCTGTCTCATTTCTCGTCATCGCTGTTCGCTGCCACATGCAGATGTCATTTGCGACCCTACATCGCTATATGCTACCAACTTGTCTTTATGCACCCTACTTCTCCTAGAATTTTGTACATGCATTCCTAAATTACCCAACATAGACAGAGAGAGAGAGAGAGAGAGAGAGAGAGAGAGAAAGAAAAAAAAAGATTTAAAAAAAAGATAATCTATTTACCACACCGCGGGAGCTGATTTGCAAATTTGCTACCTCATTAATGTAAACTCGTTTTTTTACTGATCACGTGCTCATCATGCTTCTGGAGTGATTACGAATGACACTTTCGTGGTAAATATTAGAAGCAAGGTGAAGAGACTCTGCCAGAACAAGTTACGCAAATTGAAATCCAATTAATTCATTCAAGTGTCAAATGAATGCATAAATTTGCCAGTTTTTGAGATGTGGCTTGTGTAAATGCATTCGTGTTCAAGGTTAATGATTACGTTGGCACTCAACAAAACTGTCATGAACTCTGAAAGTAAAACGCATGCAGTTTGAAGAAAAATGCTTTAAGGAATGCGTGAATCAATGGTTAACTAATCTGTGCGTGAGTGTGTGAAACGGAAGATGGTGTAACGAATATTTTTTTTCTTTCAGTACCTTCTCAGTATGTAGCTTAATGACATTTTTGCTAAACTTCAACCTACGGCTGTACGGATTTCGCGGTTCCGGAAGGGATGACAACTGGTGTAGCATTCGGTCCCATGTTTCTTAGAGGTTACTATTTTGTCAGTTTCACCTAATTCAGTTTCACCTAAAATAGCAGCATTTTGGTATCCCCGTAACAGTTCGTGATTTCGCAACATATGAACCTACAATTTACTTGCTACATTTGCTAGATTCATACTGTATGTAACAGAATTTTTGGCATTGAGTCAACATTCCACGAATATAAACTACGGCCACTATTTCCCTAAGCGTATTCTCACTCTTTTGGTACTTGCTGCACCACAGCAGCAGTCTGAAAAGTCTTTCAGTACTTCAGTAAGATTCTGTTACAACCCAGTTTAGTGTGATAATAGTTTCTTATTTGGCAAAATTAACATAATTTTCTTTAAAGTTTTATTTTATATTGTGTACTAAAATCAACCTCGCTTCCGACTTTTAATACTTCATGGTATTTATTATCATTACTAATGGTCGTCACTTTATCAGTTGTGGCACACCCGAGGTTTAGTACAAGAGTGTCAACCTTTACAAAATTTTATTAAATTCATATTAAAAATTTACAATTTTAGGTTAGCAAAATAATCTGCTACGCGAATAACAATAAACGATATTATTGCGGAAACAACAAACAACAGAAGGTTACCACCATCAACAAGCAAAGAAAATCTGAAATACATTGTTGCTTTTAACTGTAAAGATTTGATCAATTTAAATGCAGTCTTTGAAATAGCTAATCATCCTTGATAAAGCCTCTCAATCCTACGTCTCTTGTTTAGACGACGTGTGGAAATTCGCTACGTTAGCGCGATAGACCAAAGATTTCCGTTGCAAAGAAATGTTTTCGACGCCGGGATTCGAACCCGGAACGTTCAGCTCCGAAGCGACTGCTTTCCCATTTAAGCTACGCCGACGAGTATCTGGGAAGCTTATTATTGAAGTCCTTTGTGGGTGGACATTTCACCGCTACAATAATAACAGCTCAGAAAGCTGAATATTTTCACACAGAAATATCACGTATGCACTAACATTAGTAAATAGGCGTTTAAACGGAGTTATCCCAATTCACTCTACTGTATAGCTAGAAAAGTGCCCCCAGAATCTCAGCTTAGTCTAAATGAATTTGGCTGGATGAATTTCTACTATATGTGATGTCCGTTCCTTTTGATATCCACTTATGAGTCCTTTCAGTAACAGCATTTTCTGGCATGAAACGTTTTCATAGATTACTTTAATACTTTGTTAATTTAAAAAGTTCAGAAGTTCCGTTAATTCCACTTCGATAGAACATTCGCTCGTGTACATTCCCATCTTTCGACTTTAAATTTTATTTGCGGTGAAGTTTCCCAAACGTAAAGTGTCATGCATATTGTCGGATGATTTATCCGCCTACCAAACGTTTTACTGAAATTTTGAGTTCATCCAAGAGGAGAATAAATTTGGAAAAAAAATTGCTTCAATGTGACTTTTTAACCTTGCGAGAATAAAAGGACGGTCTGTCTGGAGACCCTGACTCGGCAGTGCAAAAATTCCTTGTAACTAGTATTAGTGAGCTATATTGAATGAAAGAATGATGGGCAAACTATAACCACAGTGAAACGAGTTGGCTGGCTGGTAGTTTTATCTAGAACTAGTGGTCACTTGATACACTATGTTGAATTTATATTTCGCGCCAAATGAATATGTTTCATGCAACTTCATCATAATTTTTCCCATGAGTGAGGGACTGTAGACATCGACACCATAACATCTACTGTATGTACAGTGAGACACGTAACCTATAAGGGCCCCAGATAAGAATATTTTTTATTAGTGTATTATGAATATTGTAATCATTCTTTCTAACATTTGAACACAGAAAGGGAATATTTTGAAGTTACCTTTCAAATGAGAAAAATTGAAGTATACCTTAAGCAAAATATTTTAGCGCTACACAAAAATAGTACTGAGTCATCATACTATGCATCTAATAAAAGAGTGTGTAGATTGATCGAGTGCCTTGAAGATACATTAGAAAGAAAACTCTTACACAAATACAAAATATTTGGGTTAACGGAGGGGGGAACAATAAAGTCTAGTTGAATCGCTTACCATTTATATTGTGCATTATGCTGTAATGCCCACCCGCAAATGACTTCAAATATAAGCTTCTTAGATAGAGTTGGCGTATCTCAATCGGTTAAAACGGCCGCTCTGGAGCTCAGGGGATGGTAGATCCGTTGCTTCGAATCCCGGCGTCGGCAAAAAGTAAAGTTTTTCTTTACAAATGGCGTCCAAACTTAGCGACTCACATTAGTGGCCAAAGGACCCAACCGTTAGGTCCACCACTCGAGGTCAGGTCGTACCCTGACCTCTCTTTCAAGTGGGGATGACAGATCCATTGGTTCGAACCCCGGCGTCGACAAAAAGTAAAGTTTTTCGTTACAATGCATGACTTAGTTTATCTTGACCGTAGATTCTGAAGGAAGTTGTCTATTCAGCAGAAAGATTTTCGTCTGACACCTTCGCCACCTGACTCCCTCCCTCCCCTTTCGTACTTACCAAAAGTAAGTACGAGGAGTGACGTGGCGTTGCCCTATCCTCATGGTTTTCATTTAGTTTTTCTTCAGCTCGCTTCCTTTTCTATTTCTCCATATTCTTTATTGGACTTATTTTGGTTATACATATGTGCATTGTGCCTTTATTAGAAGTTCGATTCTGTGTAAGGTTCTCCCCACGAAAGATAAAAAGATGCCCAGATACCTCTCGGTTAGATTAATCGGTAAAGCGGTCACTCCGGAGATGACAGATCCGTAGGTACGAATCCCTGCATCGAAAAAAAGGAAGTTTCCTTTGCAATGGCGCTTGAACATATGGACTGAAACTAGTGGCCAAAGACTCAATTGTTAGGAATTACTCTAACCTCTCGCTCAACGTGGAGGAGGATGTAAGGTTCTCCCCATGAAAGACTTGTATAAAAAGCTGCCCAGGTACCTGTGGGAGTAGCTCAGTAGGTAAAGCGGTCACTACGGAGATGACAGATCCGTAGGTTCGAATTCCAGCGTCGACAAGAAAGGGGTAAATTTCTTTATATCTGTTTATCATTTATATTTAATTTCATCGTCATTTCGATTTTTTCCCTTTCGCTAGTTATGTTGTCTTTTTTATTATTATTTTTTTTAATCAAATGTGTCATTCCTTGAGGGTTAATTTCCACGTAAAAATACCTTGCATGTAAAAGGAGCAATTGCTCAACATTAGCCTGGCCGTGTGTGTCCCTGGAAAAAAAAAGGGAGGGGATCCTAGCAAAAGGGACTTTTGGATCCATGGCCTACACCATGAGTTGCCCTGACCGCCCACAGCTTCTGCCAGGTAAGCAGCAAATCTTCTCAGTATGGCAAAGCCTCGCCTGCACAAAAGAGTGTGTAAACGGGCAAACATAAGAGGACACTCCACAGGTGGCCTGCTCCCAGGCACGGCCGACTAAATTACAGGTAAAGGCCGTGTTAGCTATCACGGTGACGTTACAAGAGGCGTCCACGAGAGTGAATATATAACATAATATTTTATATATAAAGCCTTCATATTGTCAGACAGCAAAAGTTTTGTTTTAAAAATGCAAATGGAACATTGTGCAGACAATTTGTCCTGTATTTTGTACGGAATGCATTAATAATGCAGAACTCAGGCGATGTGAGCGACACAGTTCCAAACGCTGGTATTGGATAGACGCCTTTCGTGACGTACACTAAAACTTGACCTTCTTGAGTTCCAGTCGGCCGTGTCCCAGGCCACGTCGGCTACACCATAACAATACTATACCAATTACTACTAGTGGTTATTACTACAATTACTACTATTACTAATACAATACTATTGGCGATACTATACCATGGCTACACCATGGCACCAAGCCTCTAACGGCCCTGTCATCACTGCACAAATGCCTGGATAGCCCAGGTCGTGATTCATATCCTAAGGCCCCGGTTCGTACTCAGCCAAGATGGCAGCCGCTCTATAGTGATATTGAGATATAGGTGACCTAGCGTACCTCACGTTCCGGCCGCTAAGGCTTTTACATCGTGAGTATTTCACCTGATCCTATGTTACGAAAGAAAAGCAACAGCAGAGTTCGGACCCAAGTTCATCCAAGCCCAAAGGAACACCGCAGCAGAACCGCAGACAGAACTACTACTGAGATTAATATCCGTCGTGTCTATGGGATCGAGCTTCCATGATGGGGCCCTCTCGGGGGAGTTACCTCCGCGATTCCTAGACTGAGACAGAGCTCTTGCCAAGACGAGAAAGATAGAAAGAGCCTCGACTGCCACTTTGCCCAAGTGCAAGACAACCAGTGTAGAATTTTTATCACCAGGCTATCGCAGGTCAAAGCGGACAAGCTATTAAGTATTTCTGGACAAGCTAGAAAAGCAGCCAACCATTAAACATAGTTTGCAGACATCCTCTGATCAGAACTGCAGAGGAAAGCACGTGTGTCAGACAGATTCAGAAAGGGAGCTTCACCCACCAGTATAGTAAAACTAAACTGTCTCACGACGGGGAGGATCCCGGTAGTTGAAGGGCGAGCTACTGTCCCTGGTACACTGCGTTGGCTGCGCCTTCAGTTAGACGGGAGCGTCAATCGTATCCCCAGCTGTCACAATGACTAGCTGGCGAGGAATTTCGGTACCCCCGACGTAGGTTTAACTGACCGTGAGAATCCGGCTTGATTATCCTTCTTGTTAGCCCAATCGTGAATGTATGGCTCCTGCTTAGTTCCGTCGTGCTTGCACATCCCCTTGATGGGCTCGGCGGTGAACGAAGCCGCAGGGAGCCGAATTACTTTCAATACTCAAACTATTACTTCTTTAAGGATGAAAAGCCGGGCTGTGCCGGACTAGCTAACGTAGCATGAGATTCGGTTTGATTCAGGGTCGTAGCCCGACCATCAAGACGTTCAGTTAATGAACTTTTACCAATGTCTAGTTTGTGCATTCTTTTTGCACTCATAACTGACGTAAAGTCAATTTCCGTAAACTTAAATTCCGTTAAATTAAAGTCAATAATTTCTGAAAACTTAATTAATTCACCACTTGTGAATTTCCAAGTAAAACTATATAAACAACACAAATGACAATAAACTTAAATATCTCTAATTTGAGTCAATGAATACAAGATGTTTAAATAAAACAACTTTTTTATTTTGGTCTAAAGTTTTGTACAAGTCCCTAAGGCTGCAACTAACTGAGCAGCTGAGAAAAGCCAAATTTCAATACTTTCACAATTAAGTATGATACACGTTTACAAATGAGAAGTTTAACTTCTGAATCTAAGGTTCTACTAATGCTATACTTTTGTCTCAATTTAACATTTAATGAAAATTTAAACACATACAAATGTAACGTGTAAAGAAAAAAGTTTGACTTATCTGACAAATGGTCAATTTCTATCGGGATTCTAATCTCAAACCTCTCTGGAATCAGCCAGCATTGTGCTGAGCCTCCGGATAGCACACGACAGATCGCTATACTAATGCCAGGAGCGCGCGTAAGATTTTTAATTCAGTTGCCCAGCAGACGTCATTGTGACGTCAGTCACTTTTCCCTTTTTTTCCAGTGAGCAAGTGTGCAGGGTTAAGGTTAACGTTAAATTGTTAGTTGTTACATTACAAGGAATGCATCTAAGGAGTCCCCGAACCAATTGTTCTGTTTCCTTACGTAGAGCCGCTGATTCTTCTACCAACTTACTTTCATTCATATTTTCATATCACACAGAATTCTCCCCTCCCTACCCCTCTTAAGGAAATAATCCTTTTTTTTTGCTAAGCATGTAATATGTTGTTGGTATGCCAAAAATACATAAAAAAAACTGTAATACCAAGACCTCCTTGTTGAGACCGCTTCGCCTGCGCAATCTTGGCTACTTCAAATGTTAGTTACTTGTTGGAGTTCCTTTTTTATATCTCCTCCCGTCATTGCTCACAATGCGAGCACACTTAACTCTGATGGGGAATATCAGAAAATAAGCTCAGACATGTTTCAGAGTGCCAAATATTAGCAGAATTATCGTGTCTGGGTGTAACAGCTGTACGCAGGATTTCTTGTCGCAAGGGCGGACAACAAGTTTCTAAAAACATCTTATACTATCATTCAACGTACCTGTTCTTCTGCGTGAAATTACAACTGGTTATCTTCTTTGTCCTGTTCGCACATAGGTTCCGAACCTACCCCATTGTCTCGAATGCCAGTGTTTTGGCTATGGCTAAACATCGCCGTGTCCCCGTTTTTGTCTTGCCTCCCACGAGAACGTTTCTTTTACATCTTCTGCATGTTGTGCCATCTGCCGTGTTACCAACCAGCCCACTCCACAATACTGAACTTCTTCTCCAAGTTCAATATCTAAAAACGACGAAGAACATTTCGCTTGGCAAGGTTAGGAAACTTGTCACTCCTGTTTTGTAGCAGCGTGGACTTCTACACGGCTGCTGCCCATTCCACAGTAACAAAATGAACTCAACCTCTCTCTCTCTCTCTGTCTCTTCCCACATTTCGTTATAGTCACCTTCAGTCAAAAGCTTGTCAGTCATCGCACGTAGAGAGACAACAGACTCAGACAAGCACTCTACCTGAGTCTTCCGCTTCACAGTTCACTCTAACAGAAAGGAAGATTAGAAAAAACGCGGCAAAGTTTTTTCGAAAAAGTTGACACAACGTTTGGGAAAAAGTTTAATATTTCCTGGTCCTCTATTATTTTTTGAATAATATATGGGCGATATTACCAAAAGATGGCATGGAGATATAGATGCACTTATTTCCATTAAACCAAAAGAAAGTTTCTTTAAAACGAGAGCAACACCAGCTTAGTCCACCCTTCCTACTGGAATGTTCACCCACAAATGACTTTAATATAAGCTACTCAGAGTTACCCCGTCGGCGCAGCTTAACCGGTAAAGCGGTCACTCTAGACATGACAGATCCGTTGGTTCGAATCCCGACGTCGACATAAGTAAAGTTCTTCTTTACAAATGGCGACAGAACGGGGACTCATTTTAGTGGCCAAGGACCCAACCGTTAGGTCCACCAGTCGAGGTCAGGTCGTCACCTTGACCTCTCTTTCAAGTGGGGGAGGATGTAATGTCCACCCACGAATGACTTTAATATGAGCTACTCAGTTACCCCGTCGGCGTAGCTTAACCAGTAAAGCGGTCCCTCTAGAGATGACATATCCGTTGGTTCGAATCCTGACGTCGTAAAGTGTTTTCTTTACACTACTTAAATTCATGCAATATTGTTCCGCATACTGGAAAGAAGCCTGCTATCCACTCGCGTCTTTGCAGTAGTTAGCAGAGGTCGGAGACGCTCATTTGTGTAACAAGTTGTGTGCAGTGAAGCCTGTTCGCGGTGATTGGCCGGTATAGCCATTCACGCAGAGAGGATGTGTTATTAATTTTCCTCCGTATTGGGCGCACCCAGTGCGCACATGGATTTATCCTGCGAAGCGAGGAAGCAGCTTCGTGTCTACATTGCCATTCTGTCCTCACTATTCATTGCATCTGAGTTTGGCTATCCTGTTTTTAAGCATTTAACTTTGCTTTGCCATTTGTAGGGTTCATGTTTTAAATCATCGAGACATTTTAGGTCGATCCACTTGATTTTAACGGTTTGAAGCTCTATTTGTTTTCCATCCATCTGTATCATATTTCGTATTTTGTTTACATGCTGTTGTGAACACATTTGTTTTGGTGTTGCTGATATTTTAGCGTTTTTGTTTGAGCCTGGTCTCTTCTGGTCTGTTCTTCTTTCAAACGTTTGTTCTCTTTCATACCCCTTTTGTTGGCACAGCTTAGCCTACACAGGCTCTTGTGCCATTCAACACCAACTAACCAACCGATCTTTATTTGAAGTAATCTAAACGGTACTGTGATCCACGGTCCGCTGGGGTGACGGCTCATGTAGACTATGCGGCACAACAAATTCTTATTCAAACATTTGAAGAGGTTGTATACTCTATCAAAATCGAAACTTCATTTTTTTATTACTCTGTCTTAAATTAAATTTTCTGATTGATTATTCTTAACAATATTAATGAGTTCCTCGGTTTCAGTCTGTTTGGGCGACGACTCAGGCAATGCATGCGAACCCATAGTTTCCTGTTCAACCATTCCAAAAGAATGTAATCTTTGTTGCTCTACCTGGGCTTTCTCTCTCTTCTGAAATTCAATCCGCAGAAAGTCGACTATAGAGGCAATAGAAGAGAATTTGGCGCGTCATAGCTGTTCTTGATTACTAAATCTTACAGTCAAACTCTTTTATCTAAACGAAGCACAAATTAACAGTTCTGAGAAATGAGGTATGCTAAAAGTATTCTCAAAGCTTATTGAAATCATACACGTATCAAATGCAGAGCAAGTTAAAAAAAAGGCGACCCCTATTAAAAAAATGTAATGAACTTTTTTGTTAATAGATTGATGCTGTAAATCTCATTCTGGTGCTTGAAGCACCGAAACGAGATTTAAGGCATTTTAGCGATAATTCTACAAATTGATTCTTTTCCTGATCCTTTTTCTCGGT
>JJRW01S0002293.1:146252-156486 GCA_001188405.1 Loxosceles reclusa
TTTTAATGTTCAGTAGTTGACTTTCCTTTTGTATTTGTATAATATTTTTAGAGAGGGTAATAGGGAAGTGAACTGCGATTGTTGAGAATCGAAAAATTCGGCCTCTTAAATTCCGTCACTCGTATTAGTGTTCGAAAAACTTTGACAATTTTTACTTCGCAGTTTCTTAGTGTACTTCTCAGATAAGTTTAACTCGGCCTTTTCTGTGAAGGCCAGTTCATATCGCTGTTACCAGACGATATTGCTGCTGAAAATTACGTAGCAACCGAATAGGGTAGAACAAAATGGATTAGTTTCTTAGTTTGAATGTCTTGTGACTTCAACTTACTAGTGACTCTGTTGCTAGCTTCTATGTTCCGTTGACATATTTTTGAAACTGTGATAATCTGACTGAACTACGGAGCGACCAAACGGCAAGCCCGCGTTTCCGCCAGCACTCACATTGGTCCTTCTGACGCTTGACGTTATTAACTGCTAATCTCATTGGCCGCTACAAAAGTTAAGTCTGCGGAAGGTAACCGAGTTAGAGTAAAACAAAACTGAGATAGGCCTGCTCTGAACAAAAGTATAAAGAATCAGAGAAAGTTTTTAAAAAAAGAGCCTTTTTTAACCAGCTCTTTTGATGGGAAGACGAACACGAGGCTCGTATACGATATTCTGAAGGGGCGAGGTAACTTGCACTAAACGATATTCATTGAATTATATTTAAAAACCAATCATAACGAACGTTTAACTGTGAACTCAAATTTTTTGACTAAGTTTAGAGTGTAAAAGGGAGTTTAAACTACATAAAAGTTACTGAGAGGTCACAAAGCGTCCTCAAACCGGATGAATTAGAAGTTGTTGAAAATGTACCCGGTTGGGGTGGTAAATTGTATTAAATTGACACAATCCTAGAGTGACTTGTTAAAGTGTATTTTAAGGGTACTACTCAAATTTCACTATTTGGAAGTTTGATTGATTTGTGTTAAGTTTTTCACTTATGTTTATCATACAGAGATTCTGAGCCTAAGTTTTATTTTAGTTTCTCTGTTAAGTTAACAGTTTAATAGAGAAAATTAGTTGCATTTTTTAAGCCATGATTTTTTCTTAGATTTAGAATTTTGGGAGTTGACTTTTGAATTTGAATTTGACGTTTGAGTATGTCGGGTCCTTCCAGAGGTGGAAAAAACCTCCGAGGGAAAAGATTCTGAGGATGTTCGACCAAGATCGTTCCCAGGAGTTGATGCTCTCTTAGTCATGGGAATGTCAGAACAATCACAACGCTACTACTGTTGGTTTAACTTTCTTCGACATCGAGGTGATGTCACTATGTTAGATGTGCCAGACAAGGGAAACCAAGTTTTTTGATGGAGTAATTTCGCTTTAACGGAATTATCTATAATTAATTGCTGCAGAGGAACCTCGTTCTTCCAACCAGTACCGTTTTTTGCGAAGTGACTGAATCACGAACAAGGTAACGTCAATTCATTTTTTTTAGTATGAGGAAATTGAACATTATTTGATTGCCATACAGCAGAAGTCGTCAAACCGTCGACTGCGCAACCAGTAACACTCGGAGGTATTTTCAGTGGCTGGCGACAAGTTGATTGGCCTAAATTGCACACTGCATCGCCACAAATAGATTGCGCCCATAGGGAAGATTCGCTTGGGAAAACCGAAAGACCCATGACACATGACACAGACAGTTATAGGCATCACATAAAAATTAATAATCTCAATTTACAACTGCATGACAAGGAGAAATACTTGGAATGAACAATATCCTATGTTTATGTTTTTTTTTTGGGGGGGGGGGAGGGAAACAAAACTTTTGTCGTGGTTATATCGAACATCTAACCCGTTTGAAAGACAATCTGGATAAATAGGCGTCATCACAACTCTATAAAAGTAAAATTCAAGTTGAAATTCTTTCAAGGTTTCGAAACCAATTTGTGAAACGTTTTACAGCAGATTTTAGGAAAATATCACTTTTGGCCCAAAATTCCTCAGTTTTCCACTTTATGCAAGAAATAAGTTGGCGCTGCAGTAGCAAAGGAGCTCATAGCATTGCAAAGTCATTTGTCATTGAAGTCATTTGTCTCAAGCGTTGTTTTACGAGTGAAGGCGTTGTTCAGTTCTATATAGTGGTGAACACGCAAAGGGAGATCTACGAAGACGGAGGTAAGGTGGCTGAAGCCCCTCCGAAACAGAAAATGAATCAAAGAAATGGTTTAATGAAGACGAAACTATCTTATTGAAGAAACTATTTTATTGAATTTTTGAAAAATTGGACCCTGACCTGCCGAATTCAGGCAAACGTAATAAAAATGAATTTTGTGGAACAATTTGTTGGATCTTTTTATAAATAACTTATTCATATTCACGTCTACTCGTTATACACCCATATGCGTAATTACACTACTACAAAAACGTTCTTTGAACATGTAAGTCCAAAGAAATTGCCGCAAATAAAAACAGTCTTTAGACGTGAAAACTGCATTTTAAACCATACTTACCTGACTGCTTAATAACAGTAATAATAAATCTCACCATGAATTGTAGCTGCTGTATACGCCCAGAGATACTAAATGTATACTCTCAGAGATACGAAATGTGTTTTTGCCTACATCTTGTGTCTATCGTTCGGTACAGGGTCACCACTACGCCACACAGACTGAAATCATATGGATCTCTGAACGTTCGTCAAGCAAATTCAGCCAGGTTTTGTTTTTTGGTTGTTTCACAAATTTTAATGGATTCGAATCCCGAAATAATTTAGCCAGTGTGAGCTCTGTATATATTTTAAAGTTAACCTACGCGACATGTATTTGAGAAAGAGAAACAATTAGTTGAAATGTTTTACGAAGCATCCATTTTTATAGATTTCCCCAAACGCATGTAAAATAAATACACGGTGATTTTCGTATTATGTAAATACATTACAAATCTACTAGAGAGATTTCATGTTAGATTTCACTCGTTCTCTTGCAAATAGCGGCAAAACCCTGTCTGATAAAGTACGAAATTTTTGAGAATTTTTCTCCCTGACACCTCCTCAAAGAGCTGAATTTCTAAGATTTTGAGGCCGACGAAAAATGCGAAAAATTCATTGAATTATGTGATCTATAAACTCGGCCACGAAAAACGAAATCAATACTTTTATTTATGGTCTTGTATTAAAGTGGAATCCCATCATAAGCTAAAAGCGAAGAAAGATTGCCGTAGCATATGCTTATCGTTTAAATTTATATCATCAGAGAAGGTAGCTTCCAAGTTTTTATTGCAAAATCAAAACAAGTTTGTTGTCTTCAGTTTACACACAGAGTTTACGCAATTATCAGCATGTGTTAAACTAAGAGGTCATGTCTTTGGAAGCTGGGAAAAAGTGATAAAACGTGGGCTCTTCACCTTATGGGGATAGAATTGGATATTAGAAAATGTTAATTAAGAAAGACCTACGTGATATGGGCAGAAATATAAAGAATAATATACTATGTATCCAATATTCATGTGGATAATTTTATTTGTTAGCTGCTATGGCTTATGACAAACGCCTTTTGTCGACACGAGGACTCGAATCTAGATCATTTAACTTCGGAGTGAACGCTTTTCCAGTTACGGCCTCAACTCCAAGTTTTACCAGCCGGCAAACAGGATGTTACCTTGTGGCTTTTTAAAAATGTGCTTACTGAAAACTATCTTCCATTGGGGCTCACATGTTTGGTGAGTCTTGGGGAGAGGAGGCCGCCAGTTGCAAGAATCTCGTCCTCAACGGGCGTACCTGCCTCGTGAGTCTGTAAAGTGACATTGCGTATGTCGTGCCCGAGGGTTCAATCAGCAAAGACTGTTTTTTGTTTTGTTTTTCAAGTGAAATATCCTAAAATGTTTTAAAAATTTGTGAGTACGGGAACTGATTTCTTATATTTTAGACTTATTTTTAGACTTATTTTTATGTAAATTTAAGGGTTTTTTTTTCTTTTTGCACATGATATAAATGGCGCCCAAACTCATTTATTCAGCCGTTAGGTCCACCCGTCGAAGTCAGACCTGTACCCTGACCTTGTCCCTCTCATAACGTGGGAGAGGATGTGCGGTTTTCCACGGCAAAAGACTATGGTAATAATGAGAAGAAGGACGACCACACTGTGCACTGACATGAAGAGAAAATAAGTTTCAACGTGATATAAGGCACAGTTAAATATATTTTATTTCTGACCAAGGTTTCCCCAAGCGTTTGGCTTGGTTTCTTCTGAGGAAATGCCAAGAGAAAAAAAATAATAAAGTTGTTTCGTAACATGAAGGGACTTATTTCCCTCAACCCATTTTAAATGTTACTCTCATCCCCCCTACCCTCTTTTGCTTTCTTTTTTTTCTTTTCTTGAAGGTGGGGAACTCGCTCCAGTGAAATATGATATCTCACAATCTTGAGATTAGGCACTGGGGCTCTGCTGCTTTAGGAATTTCTTCCAAGCACTTGATAGAAAGGGGTGTTAATGATGGATTGTTGACCAGCCGCTGCGAATTTTGATTAATGTGGAAAGATTCGAAAAAATCTAAATCAGTGAGAGAGTGAGGCCTAGAAATAATTTTTGCCTGGTCAAACAAGAACTTGTGGTCGTGGTCATAGCAGTGGAATGCAACGGAATATTTGTTAACATCCATGCTTTTTCCGCACCCGTTCGTGTTCAGCAATGCAGTGTTTGAGAAGAGCTCTGCGTGTTTCCCCAATGTATGACAATTTGCATTCAAAAAATTTCATAAGCCGTTAATGGGGTCTTTAAATTGGAAAAAAAAAACAATTTTCTTAATGGGAAAAAACACAGGTGTGTGTCCGAAATTTCGGAGAAGTTTGGCAATGTTGACACTAATAATTGGAAACAAGGGGATGCTTACCACGTTTTCCCTGTGCGTAATCTCAGGTGTGAGGGAAGATTTAAGCTTGGAAGTGGCGGAGAGTTTTCTGACTGCACTGTCCAGAACATCTTCGGTAAAACCTCGTTCGGTGGAAACTTATTTAAGGAAGGAAAGTTGATTGTGGAACGCTTCTTTTGTTGAACAGATCTTGGCTGCTTGGTGTACCTTGGTGTGGAACGCACCATCATCATTGAGTCTATCTAGAACAGGGGCCTTTTGGTAGCCACTTGACGACTCTGTCGATTTCCTTTGTTTCGAACATCGCGCCCGAACGGATATCCGGTACGCGCTGCATTGCCCCGTGTATCGCTCTTTCACTCGGCGTGTGTCGTTCCTTGGGTAAAGGGCGGCTAATATGACACTTAGGTTCTCACTGACATTTGCTGCCAGTGTTTCGTTTGGTTTTCAGACACCAGAATATATCAACCGCTCGCGTGTTGACTGTGTGGATGGCAGGATTTCTTATGGGGCAGAAGAAACACGGAAAATGGCTTTCGGTAAATGGCAGTCGAAAAAGAGTTGTTTGATCTGTGAACCAGGACATCCGAAAAAGGAAGAGCACCCTCTGTTTCTATTTCCATGGTGATTTGGATATGAGGGTCAATGAGAATTGACCGTTGTGAACAATGCAGCAAAATTGGTTATTTTGTCATCAAGAAGAATGAACGTGTCGTCTACATATCGCACCCAGAAATTGAAATGGAATGCTGCGAAAAGTTTGATTTCAAAAAAGTGCATGTACGTGTCACACAGGAATGGGGAGATTGGATTGCCCATACCTAGTCCATCGAGTTGTAGGAAAAACTGGCCGTTATAGGTGAAAGAAGTTTTCTCTACACACATTTTTGTGAGTGCGATAAATTGATCAATTTCAAAGCGCGAAAAATGGAACTCCTGTAATCGCCTCTCTAGGGCCTGCAGGGCGCCAGAAATGGGAACGGAGGTGAAGAAAGATTTGACATCTAGAGAGGCCATTATTACGCCTTTGGTTGACAAAGATTTAATCTTTTCAACGAAATCAACAGAATTCTTGACTGTAAAAGTGTTGTTAACCGCAAGTTGGGAAAAAATCCGGGAGAGAAATTTAGATACCGGATAAGTAGCGCAGCCAATGTTCGAAATGATCGGTCGGAGAGATACATCTGGCTTGTGAATTTTTGGGAGTTCGTAGAATCTTGCACAGTTCACAACCGAAGGTATGAGAGACTTTTTGGTTTTTGAATCAAAGTAAAGGCAGGATTTAACCAAAGACTTGAGCTTTTTAAGATCACCTTCAGAGGGATCTTTCATTAAAGTTTTATACGGTCCCTCAGATAAAAGGGATTGCACTTTTGTTTTGTAATCAACAGAATCAGACAACAATCTGTCCACCTTTGTCAGCTTTCACAATGGTGATGTGAGGATTTGACTGGAGGTCCCGTAGTGTTGCCCGCTCCGTGGAATTAAAGTTGCAAGGAGGGTGTGACAGTATGTTGGCTTGGATAGTGTCAAGCATGCAGAACATTGCTGCTTTTCATCATTACTATTTCATTATTGTTCCACAGGGGATCATCTTTTTGCTAAGTACTGGGAGTTTTGGAGCGTACCCAAGACATTTAGCGTTTCGTAATTAACTTGTGTTTGGCACAGCATGGACTTTACAGATTCTTGGGCCATTAGCTTCTAATAAAACAAGCAACCAAATAAGCAAACATACTTGATTGTGGATACATGCAAAACTTGCGAGCCACCCTCCTCATACACACACAACTCACATTATAAATACGGATTTCTTCAGAGCCGTGTAAAGAATGACTTTTACTTTATGTCGACGCCGGGAATCGAACCCGGAACGTCCACCTCCAAAGGAGTCGTTTTTACCGGTTAAGCTACGCCGACAGTGGATTTCTGTGCTTATTCTGAATTGTTTTGTGGGCGGGCATTACAGTCCGAAACTGAGGGATCCAGAGACTGAGTTCCCCGTATCGGCAGGGATGACTTTTATAACGGTGTCCGAACTTGGACCCTTGGACGTTAGTGTTCACTACCCGAGGTCAAACAGACTATGACCTCTCAACTACGTGAGGGGGAAATGCAACGGTTCCGCACAACAAACGTAGTAATTATGGCATTACAACTTGAGAAGTACCTTATTTATTATGGGGTACTTCTTCAGTTGTCGGAGTAGCTCAATGGTAGAACACTTGCTCAGGAACTGTGAGGTCCGAGGTTCCACTCCCAGTATTGGGAATGTCGACATTTACAAACTTCAGAACTTAATTCTTGTAATTTGCTCCTCTAGCCATTTCAGAAAAGCACGTTTGTCACCGTCATAAACGAACAAGACATAGAAAGGACAGTCTTCCGATGAACTATATCCACGTTAATTATACTTATGTTTATTTCTATATCGATATTAAACACACATTCACCTATGTACACTCTATGATATTAAAATAATGTGAAGAATCACGTAATAGATCTCCCTCTGACGTCACAGTGGTAGATACAAAAGTCAGGTACAAAAGATGTGCGGGCAAGTTCGCAATCATTATTTCAAAGCTGAAACCGTAAACTGGGGGAAACGTGATCTACATGACGTTGAACTTTGTGAAGTCATTTGATGTTACCGTTGTGTAACATTTCTTTGTAAAATGTCTGAAATATTAAAAGTGCGCCATCTCACCATAAATGATGTCATTGTGATGCGGTAACGTACAGAGACCACGAATATACAACCATGATCTGTGTGAACAATGGCATCTGACAAACAAAGATCATGAAGCGCATAAAGATGTCGTGAAACAAACTGCATAGCATCGGCAGAAAGAATTCCAAATGACTTCCAAGACATCTTTAGGTGTGACATGAGCATAATGACAATTCTAAGGCAACTTTTAAAATTCCCAACCGATCCACCGCATATAAATGGAACACGAAAGCAACCAATGACAAGCGTCGCTTACAATGGAATGACACGTGTTGTGGTGCGAGGAATTATACTAAACTAATTGGTAATTCCATGTGTGCGTGCCACAAGTGAAGTGTTGCAGTTAAGACACAACGGTTTCACAGGGTTCCTGTGAAGAAACCTTAACATGCAAACGTATTTTGATATTTTAGACATTTCCATGTTGTATACATTAGGGAACATTTATTGAGAGCCCATTCCTGTTTCAGCACGATTGTATTCCTGTACCTTGAAAATTTGTTTTCGTCATATGTACATAGAATGGCTTGTTGAGTACTCTATTCGTGATCCTATGGAGCAACTGCAGGAGAGGAAGGAACGTCGGCTACGAGTCAGTCACGCTTCACGGCATCAACGAGAGAACTCGCTAATACATCTGTGCTAGATTGGCAGAAAGTTCTAAATGCAACGTTCCGAAAATTGGCTTACAGTCGTCTCATTATAGTGGTGGATGTTATAGCAGAAAAACGTTTATTCTCTCCGTACTGGCGTCTTAATTTGCAGCAATAATGGAATGTCAAGGTGCAGCAATAATGGAATCAAGGTCGTATGATCCGGATCAGAGTTTATTATAAACTCTGATCATATGGTACACACATACATGCGGAAAAGTGAAGTCTGATTATTGTGCTGGGCCAAAGGATGAAAACATCAATAGTAAAGTTAATAATGTAATTAAGCAGAGATGCACAATGATGCCAGCAGTAGATAGTGAATAGATGTTTCTTGGGAAGGTCGGCTGCGGTTGTAGCTCAGCTACCCCAGGGAGGTGCCCAAAACACACAAAGGGAATAAGCCACCCCAGCAACCTTCGTCATAGGTCAATTGCTAGAGTTGTCATTCCGGAATATACAGATCTGTAGTTACCATCCCGATTTTTTAAAAAAAGATGACTTGTACCATTTTCGTCCAAACTCATGGACCCTCAGCCATCAGGGTCCACCAGTCATGTTCAGGCCTGTAATGTAACCTTCCTCAACTACGTGGAGGGATGAGAGGTTCCTCCTCACCACACATTTAGATAATAAGTTTCCCCAGCAGTCGTCGATATTTCCTAATTGGTGAAGTAGCCGTTCTGGAACTGACTGACCCGTTGTTCAAATCCCAGTATCAACAAAGGGCGACTTATTACAATGTGCACATAAAAGGGACAAACTACAACTAAAAGGACAACTGATTAAATACAGCAGAAATCAAACCCAAATTTAGTTCACCTGCATAGACGACCTGATATGGGGTTGGATGACCTCTTCGGGTGATTTGAGAGTATTAACGATAAGGCATACTTTAATCGTGCAACGGATCACAGCTTGCAGCAAGGTATTCCATTTGGCGATAAGTGTTATTCGCAAATCCTGCACGGTTATTGGCTGGGGGACGGCGAACAGCATCTCAACTATCGAGGTAATCCAAGGCATTCCTTTGTGTGAAGTCAGGATATTTGCTGGGACAGTCCATTCGACGAATATATTTGGTTGCAAGGTGGTTTTTTACAGGGCCTCTTCTTTGAGGCCAAGCGTTATTGTTTTAGAGGGCGAAGTTTCTACCAACAGTTCCGCAAAAAGTGTACGGGTAGCAATGCAAGCTATCCAACGCAATAGCCTAGAGAATCTCCATGACACGCGTACAGAGGTGCACAACAATTGATTATGATGCGTCCCTCAGACGCGTATGCCAACATATTAAAAGGAGTCCCGTGGAATACAATTTGATGGATGATTCTGTGTTTCCAGTTCTTTCCAAATAACGTGGCGATACCTGGGCATTTTGTGACTCCTCGTCAGTCGTTCTGGCAGTTGTGGGCCACGAACGGCCTTGCCAGGTCTGGATGTATCTCCAGTCTCACCAACTTGCTGTTATTATCGTGAAATCGCTTTGGTGTTCATCTGTAAATCCTTTGAGACTTGAACTTGTGACTTCGAAGCTTCCTGACAACCCACTACTCGCCAACGAATTGCATATGAAACGCGTATGAGTGCCATGGTAAACACACCACATAATGGAAAATGGCTTCTTACACACTCCTTGCACACTCCACACATGAAGCGATACCTTGTGAATAATAACAAGCAAAACATTGCTATGCGTCTTTATCTACTACCTAATTTACAAAAATCTCCATTTCCGCCTGCTTAATATGCAAATGAGTCATCACCTAGGCTTTTCTAAAGAGAATTTGCATGCATTATGTTCCTTTCGTATTGCTTTATTGAAGTAAATATCACTTATACAGCACGAAATATACCTCGGCCTTTAATTTTAGACGTTTGTGTATATACGTGTCTGAAAGCGTGTCCAAACAACCGTGGTCTCACGTAATTTGCGTGGTGGTTTATATTACATGGGTAAATATACTCCTGTTTGTGAAAATTGCAACACCATGAAGGA
>JJRW01S0002304.1:70377-84493 GCA_001188405.1 Loxosceles reclusa
ATGTAATGGGGTACCTGCTCCGTACTCGCAGAACAACATGCCCCGTCTACGTCAAAAGACGCTGGGATACTTGACCAAATAAATCTTTCCAAGTGATTCAACTAACAGGAGAGCGTTTAAACACAGCTTTCACTTACACACTGAAGTTCCAAAAGTCATGGGTTAGTGATATGTAAATATTCGGGTGGCGGTAGCACTGTTTTCTGTCGTGATTATGGCTACACGACGAGAAATGACCGACTTTGAAATCGGAATGCTAGTTGGAGCTAGATGCATGGGACATTCCATTTCTGATATTGTTCGGGAATTCAACATTCCTCGATCCACAGTGTCAAAAGTGTGCCGAGACTACCTCATTCCAGGCATTACCTCCCACCACATACAACTCAGTCGCTGACCGCGTGTACTTAACAACCGCAAGCAGAGACGTCTGAGCAGAGTTGTCCGTGCTAATAGACAAACGACACTGCGTCAAATAACAGCAACAATCAATGAGTCACGCACAGGCACGTGTCCATGAGGTCGGTGTAGCGGCATTTGGTGTTAATCGGATTTGACAGCATAAGACCGACTCGAGTGCCTTTATTAACAACCCGCCATAGGCAGCTGCGCCCATCTTTGACTCGTGAACATATCAGTTGGACGGTAGATAATTGGAAAAACGTAGCCTACTCAGATGAGTGATGCTTCCAGTTGATACGAGCTGATCGTAGGGTTCAAGTGTGGTGCAGACTTCACGAGGTCATGGACTCAAGTTGTCAACAAAGTACTGTGAATGTTGGTGGAGGATCCATAATGGTGTAGGGAGTTTTTTCTTAGCATGGACTGGGAAACCTCAGATCAAACTGAACTATACACTGACTGGAAATTGTTATGTTCCGCTGTTTGGAAACCATTTGCAAGCATTCATGTACTTCATGCACCCAAACAACGATCGGGTTTTCAGGATGGCAATGCACCATGTCACCGGGCTAAAACCGCCCGCAATTGGTTTAACGAACATTCTGGAGAATTTCAACGAATAATGTAGCCACCTAAATCGCCTGACATGAACA
This sequence comes from Loxosceles reclusa, assembly GCA_001188405.1. Classification (NCBI taxonomy): domain Eukaryota; kingdom Metazoa; phylum Arthropoda; class Arachnida; order Araneae; family Sicariidae; genus Loxosceles; species Loxosceles reclusa. The sequence continues at coordinate 71,433 of JJRW01S0002304.1, forward strand.
TCATCGAACATATTTGGGATACAATCAAAAGTTATCTTCAGCGGAACACCCTATCCCTGCAACACTTCTCCAATTACAGATGGCTGTACAGGCAGCATGGCTGAATATTTCTTTCTGGAACTTACGACGACTAGTTCACTCAATACCACGTCCAGCTGCTTCATTTCACCGGTCTAAAGGCGGTCCGACACGATATTAGGGGTATCACATGACTTTTGGTACTTCAGTGTACATTTGGACCAAAGGACCCGACATACATCTGGGTTTTCCTACAGTTTTCACATATATACTGGTGCCTCACACCCTCTCTTTCATTCGCTTGAGAAAGGTCACAGTGGGTGGCCGAAACGTCGCGAACCATACGTGCTTACGACCAGCGTACGACCTTTTTCCATTAAAGTGCTACTAGTTATATGGTTATTGGAAAAGTAAAACTCTAAGTCTAATCTAATCTAATCTAACTCTTCTTCGTTGTAACTGCAAGAATCTCAGCTCTAGTAAAAAGTTTTGTGTCTAATTTGCTCCAATTTCCATTTCTCTCTGATTGATAGAAATGAAATTATAGGAGCTTTGACCTTCTAATACCAGTTGAGAATTGCAGTGTGAAGGTTGAGATACTTACTTGTCTTTGGCTGCCAAAAGAAAGAAAAAGCAGATGACTGTAAGAGTAATGTTCTCTCTTTGATTCTAAATAGCAGGAATGACTGATGAATTGAGGAAAATCCTTTTCCGTTTTCTTTCCTTTCAAATCGAAGTTTCCGAAATAGAAAAACTTTAATGCTTTAACCGAGCATCTGCCATCTTATAAGAAGTAAAAAAATCACTAGAGTTTGAAATAACACATAACTTCACCGTTTATGTAGCTTGTGAAATCGGCTATCATCAATTTTACCAGTTGTGAAATTGGAAGATTTCGACGGTTACCTACGATTTTACAGAATATTTCAACATTACAATTAATAATAACGCGAAGAAAAGTTGTTGCGGTTCTCTGGGATAAAGAAGAATTTAAATAGATATCTCATGAATATTTTGGCACTCTCTGTATATGGTGACTAACTACAGTAAGGCCTGTAGGAAAACAACAAATTGTAAAAATGTGAAAGTAAGCGTTTATATATCCAGAATCATTATTAAATATTATTTATGTAATTAGTAGAAATATAATTGATGTTTCCGTTCATGAAGATATATCTCGAATGTGTCGAATGTGACCGTACACGTTTTAATTAATATAGATATTTCTGTAAATCACCGGTATTATCACATTACCTTGTGATGAGGTTACCAATCTGAATTAAGGGATTAATGGCTCAAATAAGGTTGACAAAGAACGACATTAAATTCGGTGAAGATAAAGTTTTGATTTACTATACGCAATCGAGTCACATTAATGTGACCAGCTGCTAATATCTCGAGTAACCGGCTTGTGCAGCACAGACAGCACGTAGATGGGGTGGGAGTAAGTGAACAAGGTTGAGGAAATGTGTTCGAAAAGATATGGATCCATGTTGATTTCAGTGCACCTGACAGCTGTTGGAGGGTGTGTGGTGGAGGATCCATAGAACGAATAGCACGATCGCGGTGGTTCCACAAGTGCTCAAATGGCTTAAGTTATGTAAAGAAACCTTGCCTTTTTGTCGACACTGGGATTGGCACCACGGATTTGTCTGCTCAGAAGGGACTGATTTTCCATTTAAGCTACGCCGAAGGGTATCTGGGCAACTTATTATCGAAGTCTTTTGTGAGAGGGGAAGGAACCTTACAGTCCGAGAAATTTTGGAGACAGGGAAGTACTGTGAAGCTCTTTAAATTCCCTTGAAGGCTGTTGTTCTTCTTTTGTTATGGTTTGGTAAGACGCAAAATTCCATAGGAGGAGGCATCTTCTGATTTAACTGGAATACCTCTGAAAATTGATATTGCTATTATATCCGGCTCCTGTTCCATATGCACCATGTGGTTCACTGTCATTCTATCGGAACGAATGTCGGATTTGTACTGGTGGATACAGACGTCCGCCATACAAAAACGGGGCATACTGTTGGTATACGGGTTCTAATACCCGCTGAGAGAAACATGCAGCATTTACCTCCATATATGATGTCAAGCGGTGTATAGGGTGTATTTCTTTTAGAGCAGAAACCAACCACCACTATCATAAATTCTTTGGAGCAACTGTTATTGCCAGTGCGAATCCACTTGCAGCAATGTTTTCCCTCTTTCGGACGGTAGAAAATCGTGCGTAATTTCTTGAATCCTGTCAGAGAAAATTAGGCCTCATCGAAAGTAATTACGCTATCGCCACCTGTCATCCGCTAAGTAGCGCTGGTACAGTCGTTTGCAGGCCACTCGCTTTGAGTGATGTTCCTTGGTGACAGGGATGGGCCTACCGTTTATGTTTCGTTTGGAAACCCAACTTATGTAATTCATTTAGCAATTGATGTTGATTGTTTATTACGTTTCAGTAACTTTAGGAAGTAAGGTCACTAATCGTAAAACCGCAATCTGAAAGGCACGAGATGCCGATCAATATTTGTAATCGTTACTGAACTTTTGAATTTAATTCGTCAGTGTTTTGCATTATCATTTGGAGATACATACAACTCGATCAAGTGTGCCCTGGTCAGATGTGCAGCAGTTATTGAGGTTACGAGAGGTTCAACGAAATAAAAAATACGTTTTTCATTTCGCTTTTTACTGTAAAACCATGTATTTATCTTTTTTTTTCACTTATCCCATTGTTACAATACTATTTGGAGCAGCAGGAAACTGTCTCATAACTGTAAATCAAACTCCATCTGGCAAGCATTAAGTGATGCACTGTTACTTGGTTATATTATTTGTCTATTTCACGTGCCATTAGTACTACAACACTATTTCAAAAGTTTTCCATATTGCTTAATATCGACAGAACTTCCCTGGGAGGCCTGCAACCGTAGAAACTCAGTCATCATGACACAGTTTAAGTCATCATCTTCCAGACTAACCATGGAATCTGGCATCAGCTACTAGTAAATTGTTTTCTAATGCCGAAATAAACTATTCAGGAAAGCATAATGGACTATATTTGTACTTTTAAAGGATAATACAAAAGTTTTGGAATCCGACGTAGTTTCTGGGATAAGTGACAGAGTTAATCAGATTCTAGACCAGATCAGATCAGAGAAATCAGATTCTATACACAGTCAAGTAACATTATTGTGAGTCTAAGTTTCACATCAGCACTGAATGGCCAATGAAATGAGACACATTTCAGAAACAGGTATGGTGGGTACAGGAGGCGTGTTCCACCCATTGGGGTACCACACATTTCTCTTATGGATAAAAGGAGAGTGTTACTGGACTTATAGAAAGAGACGATTATCAGCTTTCGTGCCAAGGGTAGCAGTATTTCAGAAACTGAGCAATTTGTGCAATGTTCTTTGGTAATGAACTTTAACCAAGCAATTTGTGCACTTGCTGCCGTGGTTAAAGTGTATCGAGCAGGGAAAATAGCATCACGTGCCACAGATGTCAGAAGTAAACGCCGACTACGATGATACGTTCGGGCCAATCAACACGCTGCATTGGAGCAACATACGGTCCAGCTTAGTCGGGGTGCTACCGCAATTGTATCTAAGACGGCAATGCAACGAATCCCTGCTTCTTATGGAGTACCGTAGCAGACGGATTGTGACTGAACCTATGCCATACCTAGTATAGAAAGAAATTTTTCCAGGTCTTTTAGCTGCCGTTTACGTTCCGAGATGCTAAATGTATTTCTGGGCCATCCGGGAATTGAACCCAGGTCTTTCGGTTGGTACCCGAATTGACGTTGGAGAACGTTTTGAGATCTATCTGGTTTGTGGCCCATTGGTGTAGTGGTCAGCATATTCGGGCACCAACCGAAAGACCCGTGTTCAATTCCCGGATGGTCCAGAAATACATTTAGCATATCGGAACGTATACGGCAGCTAAAAGACCTGAAAAAATTTCTTTCTATACTTAAAAAGCTGTCGAGCATGCAAGTTAACTGTATGCCATACCTACCGCCAAAAGAGGCTGACATTTGCGCGCTAGTACCTGCATTGGACCTCTAGTTGCCTTCTCCGATGAATCACGTTTTCTGCTGCGTCGAACGGATGGACGTTGGCGTATTCGGCGAGAAACATCGGAAGACCAACAATCCTTAACCACTGCTGAACGAGTGCATCTGGTGAGGGGAGGGGGCATCATAATAATCTGGGGAATGTTTTCCTGGCATTAGCTGGGTCCTCTCTTCCCTGTGGAAGGCTTCACGGAACAAATTAAGTATGCATCCATTCTTGCAGACCACGAACACCCGTGCATGCAAATTGTATTCCGTGGGACGGATGGCATCTTCCATCACGAGAATGCGATGTCGCAAACAGCTAGAATTCTACGTGAGTGGTTGGAAGAGCACGAGGAAGAACTCATAGTACCTTTCTGATCTGCAAATGTTCCGGACATCAACAAATTGAGCAACTATGGAACCACCTTAATCGTGCTATTCACTCTATGGATACTTCACCATGCGCCCTTCAACAGTTTTCAGATGCACTGCAGCCAGTATGGCCCCATATCCCTGTGAACATCTTCCAGAACCTTGTTCAGGTAATCCCAGCCCGTCTACGCGTTGTCTGTGTTTCACACAGCGGTTACTCAGGATATTAACTGCTAGTCACATTCATGTGACTCGACTGTGTAGTTATCAGCATTTCTTACCGACAGGCACTTTATATTGCTAAAACTTTAATGCCGTGCATTGAAGTTTTTGTTTCGTAATGACTATTGAATTAGAATCATGGTTCTTACATTGCTATCGACATCTCGCACTTACTGATATTTTTCGATTTTAATGTTACTTCACTTTTAAAGAGTATATTGTTGATGAATAAAAAGACCTCTTTTCCAATATACGACGGATAAATAACTGAATATGCGAATTACGGAACGGTGATGCGCGCGCGATGATTTCTTTCAACTACTCTAATGATAAATGGTGGCATCATTTCTGAAAACAAATGTAGCTTCTAAGCTTTCTTCTATTGTCTGTTCTACTATATAATAAGGTGAATAAGGTAATATATGAAAAAATTCATATTATTTTGTAAACCCATTACATTTGATGATTTGAAGAACGCTGGGCCAAATTGCTGGTTTATTAAATGATGTTTTAACACTCAGAATTCAAAAAAAAAAACATTAGCCGATACAGAAGTTAAAAGAAAGTGTATGAATTTATATTTGGCCATAGAAATATGAGCTGTTTGAAAAATTAGAACAAAACGTCTGTTTAACACGAATTTGTGAAATTTGCGACGTAGAAAACAGTCTGTTTTTGGCATTTGTAAATGAAAAGGCAAATATCCCAATATTTTTTTCAACTCCAACTATTATTCTGTGGAGGGAAGTAGAAAATCATAAAAGCTGTCGGGGATAAAAATGTTAAAGTAGTATAGGAAGTAGTAGTCTTTTATGAAGTATTTATTATTTTAATGTATGAAGTAGTAGTATTTTAAAGTTGTATATATTCAACAGAATGACGTACTGGTGTTAATACACGAACTCTCAGGCTCAAATTTGCTTGTGAAACACTTGAAAAATGCATCGAACTTGATGTTAAGGAAATTTGCGGGTAAAGATAGCGCTTCAGAGTAACATGGCACACACACACACACACATATTGAACAAGATTTTTTTTTTTCCTAATTATTATCTTTTTTCTTTCTGTACGTTTTTTCATCCTGTTTAGTTTCTATTGACGGTGGAGCCGATTTCCATTGTTGGGGTAATTGCGTGTGTTCTCTTATATGTTCAGATGTTCTTGTTTTTTTTTGTTGTTATTTTTATTTCTTTGGAATTGGTCTTCTTATGCTTAATGGTAGATTGTGACGGTGGGACCCTGTCCCGCAATGAAGGTACTAGGGTAGTTTCGATAATGGGTTTATTTCATATGTTGACGACGGAAATAGTTTCCGCAATTTTATGGGTTTTATGGGTCAATGCAACTTGTATATTTTTCTTTGTGTTTATAATTGTTCCATGTGATTTTAACTCATTTATTTCTTGTGTATTTTTTGTTGGTTGTGACGAGGGAACCCTGTTTCCTAATATATGCTAATGGTATGCGTATGACGACGGAAAAGGGTCTACACAATTTTATGAGTTTTATAGGAAGATGTTAATACTTTTTCTCTGTATATAATCGTTCCATATGATTTTAATTTCTTTATTTCTTGCGTATTTTTTTTTGTTTGTTGTAAGGACGGAACTCCCTAATTTATGCTAATATATGAATGTAGATGACGGAGACGGTCACCGCAGTTTTATGGATTTTTGACGTGGTCAACCATGGTGGGATTTAGCCTGTTGCTGACTTTTGTATTTGTATTTGTAACCTTTGCTGAATCTTTAAATTCAGAGATTTCACATGTTCAGTTGTTTAAAATTATTGGAAGGCAAACAGTTAACACTCGACAACTTCTGAGCTTCACCAAACTCTCTTGTGCATTGTATCATACACAGCCTGACAGAGAAAATACAACGCTATGCAATGTTAAGTAAAATCATAAGAAAACTGACGCACAGACAGATAATTAATATCTAAAAAAAGTTGCAAGACAACTGGTTTCAATGCAACTTGCAAGGATGTTTCAATTTACACAGGATGACCTGTACGAAGTAGGGTCACCTTTGTAATGTAACAAACAGCAACATTAACCACTAACCTCTAACAAAACACGCACTCTCTCACGAAAAAAGGGAAATGAGTCACCAGTGACGTCTTTCCTGAGCAGCACTTAAGGGTCAATGCAGCAAAGCGCAGGAAGAATTAACAGTCAGTTACCACTCCTGCTGCTTCTTGACGATTTACCAGAGTCATATAGAAGAAATTTCATCCGAGCCACTTTTTAAAGCATTCCTTTGAAGCACTAGGCCCAGACAGATAAGTTACTATTTTTTATTAGTAATTTTGGCCAATTACAATTATAGTCTGGCAAAAGTAAAATAATTGGGGCTAAATTCTAAATTATTTAATTGGTGCTCTAAGTTATAAATGCACTGTGTGAATTGGACTTCCTTAAGTCAATAAGTTGTGACTGACATTGATTATAATTGAAATTGATAGCTGCTCAGTTGATTTGTCTCGACAAGTAGTCGATATTGTAAATACTTTAGAACAAAATAAATTATATATTGTTTTACCTATAAAAACTGTTGTCATTTTTGACTCAACAAAAAGTTTAGTTAAGTTCTATATTTTTTGTAGTGTGTTAATTTGATTTTCAGTTCACAAGGGTTGAACTTTTATATTTTGTTAAGTATTTGTTATTATTTTCAAAGTAAAAATGAGCGCAAAACGAACGTGTAAAGTGCCCAATTTAAAAGGCACCATTTCTGAAACTAGGAAAAGTCCAATTAATAACGTAAGTGAATTGAGTTCTCATGCTGCATTAGCTAGTCCGGTACAGGCGGACTTTTCACCTCTTTGAGTGATACAAGTAGTATCCCCTTTTTAAGTGACACAAGTAGTATCCCCTTTTTAAGTGACACAAGTAGTATCCCCTTTTTAAGTGACACAAGTAGTATCCCCTTTTTAAGTGATACAAGTAGTATCCCCTTTTTAAGTGATACAAGTAGTATCCCCTTTTTAAGTGATACAAGTAGTATCCCCTTTTTAAGTGATACAAGTAGTGTCTCCTCGAGCTACAGATTCAATCAGCATCCGGATAGTTTCTTGAGGTATCGATGACCACATGCTTTCAACCATCCTCAACAGTTGGTTATCCCTTCGAGATTGAAGCAGAGCAGTCAAACGAGGGCAAATCACGCCCCTCAGATGCGCGATGGGAGAGAGATTTAGAGATCGTGCTGTTCAAGAAAACATCTGGATACCTTGCAAAGCTTGCCTGTTGATGTTCGCTTTGTGTGGCCGAGCGTTGTCAGGCCGGAAAACAGCATTTTGCAACCTCTGAAGATAGGGTAGTGCAACCGACTGCGGCACCTCATTGTTCCTCTGATTCGATCTAGGCGTGACCGGCTATTAATGCAGGTGAAGTCAACATTATGACGTCACATTATCAAAGAATATGTCGTTCCACAATCGTAGCAGTATTGGGTATGCCTCCATGTTGCGTCTAGACTCTCATTCAGTGACTGCCATTCGGAACACAGAAAAGTAATTCGTCATTAAACACTGCCTTGTGTCATTCGTAAGAAGCTCGGTCCCGAAACCATTGTAATCCTTCGCATCTGAGAGTTAGTGTCAAAAGCAGTGTCATTGAAGGTCCGCTTGACTACATGGTGCCTTCGACCAAACTTTCAAAACTTTTCTCGCTGATATTGGAGCATTCAATGCTCCTTAACACGCTGAAGAATGTGGAGCGCACTGAATTGTGGGATCACCAACGAATGCGTCGATCCAAGCGTGCTGACGTTTGCTTAGATGCACCTGTACCTCTGTGTCAATTGACATTCCGTTCTTCTATCCGTCTACACCAGATTCTGTGCATAGTGGACACATCTTCTTGTGTTCAAGCTGCGATATGACGAAAAAACCAACCAGCAGTACGTAGGCCTACAATGGAACCCTGCGTGAACTCTTCAGTTTACCGAAACTGTCTTTCGCGGAATCTCCCAAACATCTCTTCAACTACACGTTTATTCTGACAGAAAAAAAATGCACAAGTGTTCCGTAGGAGGGAGAAAAGAACAAATGTCTTTCATTTGACACTTTCTTCTCTTTTATATCGCTGAATAATCACGTGACCAACTTTAATTTAAGATCATTAGCTACATGGTTTTGCGGTTTGCATGCTGATATAACGACATCTTCCAGGTGTTGCGTTTTCTATTTCGTATGCGTATGCGTGCGCGGTAGCGTATGTGTTATACAAAAAGTTACTTTGGAGTTTGCTTTTGTTTAGCGCTGAAGAAACCTTATCTTTAAATGTAGTTTTAATGATTGTTTTGATTTTAGAAAAAAAATTGCGTGAACTTTATTTTGATATAAAATGCCTGGATAAGAAGTTCCTTCTCTCCATAGAAGTTGATCAAATGGTATAATGATACTCATGTGGAAATTATTATATTGTCAAGCTCTGTGCAAATATCCCAAGCTATTGTGCGCATTACTACGGCTTCTTCTGTTAAAAATAACTCGTACTAATTATATCAACTGAAATACTCAAAAATGATTCAGAATGTGATTTTGAGACACAAAATTTGCACCTAGATGGTTGTTCGCAACCTAAAATCTTAGACGACTGTCCGTAACTGTAACGCAACAAAAGCATTATCTGTTCATTTCGGAGCCACTGATGAACTCTCTTATACTGTAGGAATTACAACTCTAGCAATTGACATATACATTCGTTTGTTTTGGCTGACGAAGATTATTGCTCCAAGCAAAATTGTTGTTCCTGCAAAAAAAACTCATTAAGAAAATGTACATTGTCAAGTATACAATTTGTCCCTTGTGTTATCGTTCCTCCGTACAGAGAGAGTGATGACCGTCTCTAATTACAGCTCCATGCTCACTAGCATTAAATAAGCGATCAAAAATCTAACCATACAAAACCGGTACTGTCATCATGCAGTGAATGCCTTTCATTCATTCGATTGCCATACAATCGAATAATTGAGTATTGTACTTTTAGTTTTGCTCTTCAAATTTGGTAGATAAGGCAATAACTATCGGTGTCGGCTTAACTATGTAATGATCTCATCACTGTGACTAAAATATATTAGAATGTGTAGCATGTAGTGTCGTTGCAAAGTATGAAATGAAGGAGGAAAGACGTTTTCAGTAGACAACCTGCAATGAAAATAATTTCTCTCGGCACCAAAACATTGCTGCAAACGCGTTGGCAGTGCATATATATCCTTTTTGTGGAAATTGTCTAGTGGACGGGTCAAATATTTTCTTGGCTTTTCCAGTGTTTAAGTTGCCACCAAAAAACAAAAAGACTTAAAAAATACTCTGCCCCTATAACTGTAGACGTAGCTTAATTGGAAAAGCTGTTTCTCTAAAAATTAGAAATCCGTAGTTCAAGTCTCGTCGTCGGCAAAAGGGAGTTTATTGCAATTGGTGACCGAACTCCTGGACTTAGCTATTAGGTCCATCACTCGTGGTCAGGCCTGTCTCCTGACCTCTCTATCTCTCTCAACGTGAGAAAGGATGTTAGGTTCTCCCCACAAAAGACAAAAAATAACAAACTGCGAGATACTCGTCGACGTAGCTTCATTGAGAAAGCGGTCACTACGGAGCTGAACGATCCAGGTTCGTGTCTTGGCGTCGGCAAAGGGCGTTTATTACATTTCACGCCCGAACTCATGGACCCAGCCGTTAGGTCCATTATTTCAAGTCAGACCTGTCTGCTGACCTCTTTTTCTCTCAACGTGGGAAGAAAAGTTGCCCTTTGTTCACACGTTGGATTAGAACCAACGGATCTGTCAGCTCCGGAGTGACCGCTTTACCGGTGAAGCTATGCCGACAGGTATCTGGGCAACTTATTTCGAAATATTTTGTTGCAAGAACCTCACATTTTCCCCAACGTAGACAGAGAGAGAGAAGTCAGGGTACCTCCTGACCACGAATAGTGTACTTAACGGTTGGGTCCTTGGCCACTAGTGTAAGTCCATAGGCTCGGGCTCCATTCTAAAGAAACCTGACTTATGTCGAAGCCGGGATTCGAATCAACGGATTCGGACAGCTCCAGAGTGACCGCTTTTCCGGTTAAGATATGCTGAGAGGTATCTGAGCAGCTTATTTCGAAGTCTTTTGTAATAAAAACCTTACAAAGTTCTGATGACACCACTCGTGTATTTATGAAAGTAACTCCTGCAAATCGCTGCACGACATTCCCTTCAATTTTTCGTGCTCGCACACTTTGCAAATGTCCAATATCGTTCATTGAGAAAGCAAACGAGAGCTAGTTTCACGCAGTTCAACACTGGCGCAGGTCGAATGACAAGAAATACGACGATTCATAAATCTTTTCACGGTTTAATATTTGTGTACTTCACGTGTATCATCACCTGTTTGACGGTACACCATTTGTACATTCACCAAATTCTCGTATGTGTCTCCTCCATGTCCTTTACGTATGCATCATGTCGCATGTAATGTTATCACAGAGAGATCAATGAACAGGTTTGGCTGCATTTTAAAATGTTTCGTCCTAATCTTCTGCGCCCTGGATCAGTTCACCTGATTTTGACCGGAGAAGTAATTCCAATGGCTTAGCGGATTGGTAGCGTAAACTCTATTGTGGTGGACTGCAATTAATCAGCAAAGACCGTCAAATTATTTCTCGAGAAAATATCGATATATTTAACAGTGATCTGTCTATTTCAATCGATTCCCAACAGTTGCAACTATGCAAAGACACCTTTAACATAAAACTTTTCACTCCCTGTACTCAAAGCGTCCCAAGCACAACGTCGAAGTCGGTAGGGATGAACTTTCGTTGGCTATACGAGAGAGAGTGAGAATTAGCCTTTTTATTCTCTAATTGAATGAACGTTTTGCTTTCGCATGGCTTTGGTGAAATTTGAACAGTAGTGGCCAAAAATCCTCCTATCTTGTCAATATTATATAATCTGTGTAAATCTTCGGGACGATACGTTGCTCCCATATGAAATCTAATCGATGTAGCTTCCCCGGACTTTGCCCCACCACCGTCGCTGTGATTGTGATTATTCGTTGAATATCCATTAGTTTATTGACTACGACTTCATAAGATATGTCTATTAGCGATGCTGTGTAGTGGCTTCATAGTGTTACAGATATTGGTTTCCTCCATCTTCAACTCGTTTCTTCTGTGACTAATAATGAAGCATTAGTTAGTACCACCATGAACCTCATATGAACAGCTCAAGTGGTTTGTAATGAAAGTTGCTTTTGTCGACGCCCGAATTCGAACCTTCGGATCTGTCACGTCTAGCGTGATCGCTTTTCCGGTTAAGCTACGCCGACGTTCATTCGGCAAGCTTAATTTCGAAGTATTTTGTGTGTGGGGAGAAACCTGGTGCATCAAATGAAGTGAAGACCATTGGAACATCCCGGTAGAGTGTTTTGCTGTTTTATATCCTTACTGGTAATGTGAAGAAATGTTATTGTTGAATACTGCTTTGCGCCAATGCCATGTTTTAGTTCTATTTTCATTTATTTCTAAATAATATTTTTCCAGATGCATTGCAAGCGATATTCATTTCACTCATGATTTTTCTTATTTATTTTCTAATTGCTGTTGTCATAGAACTAAGATCAGTCTTTTTATGCTGGTAAATTAAAATTTTGTTTCAACTTCTCAGTCTGTTCGTCGAATCAGCTCAGCTGTGTTCAGGAATCCTGACTTCATAAACAGCCATCAGGTACATCTTTCGACAAGAAGATCGTCTCAGATACTTCAGTGATAAGGAATTTCTTCCAACTGACCACAAAAGTAAATTTTGGCATCAAATTTTAATTTTATTTATTGTTCTTTTCTTAGAAATCCTTGATAGTTCAAAGGTCAAAATGTAAATAAGAAACGGCAAAAGTGAAGGTTCTTTTATAAAAAGAAACCTTTCGTTTTCTGTTTCTTTAGTGATGCAAGTCAAATGGTACTCTCGGAAGAGATTGAAGAGAAATGCTTGCGTTTGAACTCGTCCGCCAAAGTACCTACTTTACCCGAAACTTTCACTTTCTCCAAGTTATTTGGAAATAGGATAAGCAACAGAAACTAAAACAAATAAAGCACCGCAGACAAACGAAGAAGAGGAGGGTTCCGAAACAACCTCCGAGGCCTTCTTTCATTTTCGCCTTCTTCCTTCGCCTCTCCGATTGATACTTTTCGTCTTCCGTGCAAGATTTCGTTTCTTGTTTGTGAGATGTATCACTTAACAAGAACAGCATATGCAGAAAGAACATTTTGCTACATCCATTTGCTGCCAAAATGTTTTTTTGCTGTTGTTTTTTTTTCGTTGCAAGCCGTAGAAAAGGCATACACGTGGCGGGGAAGATAATGTATGGCGTTAGCAGTTGCTTCCTCTCCTTTTTCCTCCCCAAACGT
>JJRW01S0002305.1:112659-123885 GCA_001188405.1 Loxosceles reclusa
TAAAGCTCTGAAAGAATCGTGTCTCCACACAACAGCCTCACACTGTAAAAGAAACAAAAACTTTGAATAACCCCGTAAAATTCACGTTTATGTATTCGTTCACTAAAGGAACAGTTTAGCCGTTCCGTAAAAGGAACGTAAAAGGAACGTTTAGCCGTAAAATAACATTGTAATATCATTTCCGAATTGTATTTCCGCTTGGAAGAATTTCAGAAAAAAATCACAATCGTTTAACGTGGATACTGTGCTCTTATATTATTTACGGTTTATGATAATGATATTAATCAACCGTAACTTTGTCATTCAACGGCTTCTAAATTGTTTTTGTGGATTAGGAGTCAGTTGGAATTACAGATTCTCACCTGTGTTTGTTAAATATGGTTTAATAACCGTGATTTTGAAGTATTTCTCATTAACTGTATAATTACCGTTAATGAGTGAGCAGAGTGCGGCTGGTTACTTATTAGTAATTTAACGACAAATGTTTAGCAGTGTATACACGAATTTCTTCCTGCTTAAAACTCAAGCTGCTGAGTGCTGGAGCATTCAAGACACGGTTGACCAACTTCTTAGAACTCGATGCTAAAGGAGATATATATATACACTACCTTATGCTAATGGACCTGACAGCAAGGTGTGATGATATAAGGGAAAGAATACATGCATTAATAGGGGGATGGTCCCCCACGTGCTTCAGTTACACTAGTAACACCTCTGGACATACTTTCAACAAAATTTTGATACACAGCTTGGGTACCTGTGTCCTTTCCAGCTGCAAGAATGTCTCCAACTCAAATGTAAATTTCGGACGTGGCTCCTTGGTCCGTAAGCGTTGCTCTACCTCGCCCCACATGTGTTACGTGGGGTTTATGTCAGGACTCTGCGCAGGCCAGAGAAGACGTTTTACATCCATATCTTGATACAACTGCTTGACAGAGACTGCAAAACGACATGGAGCATTGTCGTACTGGAAATAACATTTGTCCATTTCATAAAATCTCCAGAGCGTAAGAAGAACCTGATTGTCCAAAATGTTGATATAGGCGTCGACGTTTAACTTACCACGAACAACTTGCAAAGGTCCCGTTCCATACCACGAAAACCACCCCCAAACAAGTACACCACCAGCACCATACTTGACAGCTGCAACAGTACACTCAGATAAGAGACGTTCGCCTGGCACTCACTAAACCCAAGCACGCCCATCTGACTGGAAGAGCGTGTAGCGTGACTCGATGCTCCATAAAACGATTTTCTAGTGGTCCACAGTCCAGCGGCGACGTTGCAAACACCAAACGATTCTGCCGAATTTGTTGGATGCTTTGATTTTTGGTTTGGGTGCGGCAAAGCATCCGTGGATATTGAGGGCGTGCAGTTCTTTCCGCAAAGTATTGCACCGTAATCCCTTTGTTGCCTGTTGTAACTCACTTTGCTTTGAAGTGATTTCTTGCAGCCCTTACGAACCTCACGCTTCAGGACACGCCTATCCCGTTCGGTCAATTTACAGGTATGACCAGCGTGTGCAGTACGTGTTCCAACTCCCGTAGTTTTCCACTTCTTCACGACATCACCAAAAGCTGACAGTGGATGTGATGCGTCTACCGCAATTGTGCGAATGTATTTGCCACTAATGTGACAACCAACTGTGACACCTCTTTCAAAGTCATTAAGTTTTTATACGCACAGCTAACACTTTGCGCATCATATTTAACCTTAACAAGTTATCTGCGAGCACTGGATTTGCATAAAATCCGGCATGCAGTCGGATTTTATGCAGATATACAGATCCATTGGCGTCCGGTTCATTAATGTAGGGTAGTGTATATAGGGTGTATTATAGGAAAGCTCATATTATGCTCAATCACAATAATGCTTAATTCTACAATGAGTTCTTAACGATGTGATGGTATTAATGCTTATTTCTTGTGGCAAGAAACAGCTTACACCAACCGATATGGCACATCCATCTCCCTCCCGATAATGACTCTTTCTGTAATTTACCTTAAGAAAAATATATCCATTGCCACTAAAAAGAAAAAAAAATGATTTCCGGAAATAAAGTTAAATATATGATGTCATGTTTCCAAACATCAAACACTTTTATATTACGTATCTCACTGTTTCCTTCTACTTTTATTCCACGAGCTACAGAAGCAGTATCCTGCTTCTGTAGTATTGTGTCGTCTTTCTTAATAGATGTGAAATGCAAACTATGTACCACAGCTAAAAATTGTCCTAAAAGTCGTTGGAAATCACCAATTTGCAAAGTGTTTATTTTGAGCTTTGAAACTATTTAATGGTATTTTGAGATATTTCAGAACATCTACATGAAAAATTTCGGAACATGTAGTTCAGATTAAGTTGTAGTCCACAATATACTTTTCGATTTTTTAATACAGTCACTGTTTTCACAGTAACCACTGGAATGACAGTTAATGTGATTGCTGTCGACATTTAAAGTACACTACATCATGAAAGAGCGAGTATAATGAGGTGAAAATCGACAGCGAATTAACATCTACATAAGTGGTCTTACTTTCAAGAGTTAAATGCACTATACAATGTTGGAATACGCGGGACGTTCAGTATGAGGTAGGACCACCTCTATGGGCGATACAATGGGCAACTCTTCGAGGTAAATATACACTCAGCGTCCGAATAGTGCTTTAAGTATCGATGACTATATGCTTTTTACCATCTTCCACACTTCGTCATCCGTTGCAGGTTGGTGCAGAACAAATGACAATTACGTCTCACAGATTCTCAATTAGACAGAGATCTGGTGACGTCACCAAGAGGAAGCATTTGTATACTTTAGAAGGATCGCCTTATGAGGTTTGTTGCGTGTGGCCTTGTGCAGCAATACCAATTTGTGGGTCGGCCACTGCAGGCCTTTGGATGCTTCGATTCAAACGTGATGGGTTCGTCAAGATGTAAGCAAGGTACACAAGGTAAGTACCCGTACCCCTGCAAGGATTAACATTCCGCCCTTCGATCTATCTACTTCCAATACTATGTGCAGTAGATGCGCAGTAGTATCTCTGAGATGCGATACGCCGAAAAAAATATCATCAACCAGCAATATGTAGCCCTACATGAAACTTTGCATGATATCTTCCGCTTTTCGAAACGGTCTTCGCCAGCGTCTCCCACACATCGTTTCAACTACTCGCTTATTCTGAAAGGAAAGCCGCTAAGAATGCGAGTTCCCATAGGCGAGTGAAAACAACAAATATCTAATCAACTGACGCTTTCTATCTTTTATATTCGCCTGGTTTACTAATCAGTTGAAAAACGTGAATTTAAGATCATCAGCACAAAT
Source organism: Loxosceles reclusa (assembly GCA_001188405.1). Lineage (NCBI taxonomy): Eukaryota > Metazoa > Arthropoda > Arachnida > Araneae > Sicariidae > Loxosceles > Loxosceles reclusa. The sequence continues at coordinate 115,982 of JJRW01S0002305.1, forward strand.
CGTTGATCTATGTATCTCGCGCAATTTATATACTGATAAGATAACGTTTTCCCGGTGTTGAATTTTCTCTCTCGGGTAGTGTACATACGAAAATAAATAGTTAAAAAAGCTTCAAAAATCGTTGTACATAGAAGTAATGCACTGCTCTATGCGCATAGGAAATTATTTTAAAAACTCAAAACTTTTATGCCATCTTCTACAGATATTCCGGAACAATTTTAAAACACTGCATTTAACGGCACCAGCAAAACGCATTTAAAATTAAAGTGAAAAACCTAAGGGAAAAAGCAACGTGACGCGGAAAAAAAAGGCACTGAGAAAATTAGGAGACTAAAGTGTAATGCGATTTAAATCCGAAGGATTTGAAAATTAATTCAATTCTCTTTAATAGGACTTTTTCAGTTCTGCTGATTAACCTAATTCACCTAACTGAAAAGTGTTGGTAAGTAAAATTTCTCTCAGGAAAAACCTTTGAAAAGGCGTATGTATGCTTATTATTGAACCTTGATTTTAAAAGAAAACATGCACACTGTCTTTATTTTCTTTATTGCAATTGTTCTTAAACACTTATTAAGTTTACATAGAAATGTAAAATCGTAAATTGAATTTATAAGAGCAATTTATACTGGTTTAATTTCTTCTAGTTTCATAATAGTATAAAACAGACGGTACTCAGTAAATTAAGGTAAATATTCCTTAAACGAAAATATGATTTACTTCCACTTAAAGGTGGTGAGATTCTACGGGAATAGCACAACGCACGGAAACAATTTCATAATTTTTTAAGTTCAAATATTTAATCTTCTGTGACGTAACTTGAGTTTCTTAACACAAAATTGAAACCAAAGTTGTGAAATGCCAATACTTATATAATATTTTCACCTAAGCATTGTTTATTGTACTGATATGTAATCAACACTTTTCTCAGCATAAATGCAAAAAAAGTGTTTATGAATAATTGTCGATTATGGAACAATGGTTTATTCTCTGCAGTTGTACCAGATATATAATAAAAATCATAGCTTCTAAAGATTCCTTATTACAAAGGAAAGCGAGTTGGTAAACATGATGTCAGGGATCACCGATAAGCCAAGATTGGCTTTCAGTAATTCGTACACGATGCGGACTTTCATCCGCTCAAATATCTTACATTTCGCGTCTTAGTAGTCATCGCATGTGTATCATACTTGTGATTCTTTGGTAGCTAGGAGCTGGAATTTTGAAACAGGCGGAGAATGGTTTTTGCCACCATGAGAAGGAAGTTTCAGCTCAATTTGCCACAGCTCACAGCTGTCTTGTAGGTTAGGTTGGTCAATTTTGTCGGATCATTTTCTCTGGAGTGTCAGTTACATAGTGGATCATTTTCTTTAGAGTGTCTGTTACAGTGGTCAGTTACGTCGGATCACTTTTTCTAGAGATTTATGCAGTGTGCTAGTTCGCCAACAATGTGGTTGTGGCAAAGTACTCCAGTACACATCCAGAAGAAGTCGTTGACTGCACCAAATCAACCACTTTAAAATACTTTTTTCACTCAAATCAAAGCAACTTGATGAGGTTCGTCTGTTTTACGATACGAGAAATGAACCTGCGCTGCATGCATTCTGTCTCTCAGTCAAATACTTCTTCGCATGAAGAGATATGATGTAATTCATACGTCTGATTCTGATGTACCAGCATAAACCTTCAAGTTCCAATGCTAGCACATGTATGACCAATCATACAAAGGGGCATTCATTAAAAATGTATCCAACATTACTTTACTTATTAAGAATTACTTTGATTGTTTTTTCTTGTCATTGTATTATTATGTGCTTTCGTTTTTTTTCCATGCTATGTTTATCATTCGATAGGAAAAGAGACACACTTAGAGGTAATACATACAGCTATACATGCTCGACAGCTTTTTAAATAATGACAAGAACTTTCTCCAGGTCCTGCATCTGCCGTTCACGTTCGGAAATGCTAAATGCATTTCTGTGTTCTCCCTGGGACTTTGTGATCGTAACAGTTGGATAGTAGCTGTGGCTCTCCCAGGGAGGGCCAGAAATATATTTAGCATCTCTGAACGTGAACGGCAGCTGTAAGACCTAGAGAGATTTCTTCTCATTTGGAGGTAACCCTCCATTTCACCAGAATATAATAAATAAGAGTTTCTAAATGCATTATCGAAATACATTTGATGAGATCCCTCCCCCCTACTATCAAGTCTGACCGCCTTTAGATCGATGAAGTGCAAAGGCTCATTGACGTGGCATGGAGTCACTAGAGTCACCGGAGGAAATATTCAACCATGCGGTTTGCATAGCCGTTCATAAATGCGGAAGTGTTGCAAGGATAGGATGTTTCTCATGAAAGAACTTTTCAATCATATTTGTTTTCGACGTTTTCGAACGTAAACGTTTTCGACGAGGTTCATGTCTCACACATTAGATGGCCGAATCATTCGCTGGAATTCTTCAGAATGTTCGTCACACAAATCGCGCACGATTTTGGCCCGGTGACATGGCACATTCCTGGAAAACCGCTGCGTTGTTTCGTTAGACGAAGTACATGCATGGCTTCAAAAAGAAACCAAGAAGCTGAAATAACGCGTTCCAGTCAGTGTATGGTTCAGTTTCTCTGTACCATTACGGATCTTTCACCAACTTACACGGTGCCATGCTGACATCTTAGGTCCATATCCTCCCGAAGTCTGCGCCACACCCGTAACCTACCATCATTTTTACGAACTGGAAGCGAGACTCATGAAATCAAGCTACGTTTCTTCTGTCATCTACTGACTAACTGGTATGTTCGCAAACCCAAGACATGCATAGCTGCCGATGGCGTGTTGTTAATAAAGCACTCGAGTCGGTCTTCTGCTGCCGTGTCCGACCAACACGAAGTGTCGCTGCACAGACCTCATGGGCACACGCCTAATATGTGATTCACTAATTTTTGCTCTCATTTGACGAAGTGTCGCTTGTCTGCTAGCACGGGCTTTTCTACTCATTCGTTGCTGGTCGCGGTCATTACGTACACGAGGTCGGCAACTGCCTTGTCTACAGTGGGAAGTAATGCCTGAGGTCAGATAATCTGGGCATACTTTTGACACTGTGGATCAAGGAATATTGAATTCCCGAACCATTTCAGAAGTGGAATGTTCCATGCATCATGCTCCAACTAGCATTCTGCGTTCCAAGTCTGTAAAGACTTCGTCTTGTATCCATAATCACGTCAAAAAAATGTTCCACAGGATTCACGATCGTCCAACGGAAAGAACTGTCAAGACACTGCCCATTTATGCATCTGTTATGCGATGAACCGCTATCTGAAAACTTGCATATTACTATCCCTTGACGTTCGTCTTTTCAGTGCCTTTCCGTTAGCTAAGCCACGGGCACAGAGAGTAGCTCTGACCTTATATCCGAACCTCGCCTCAATTACTTGTGTTTAGAGTAGGCAATTATTCTTAACAATATTTGTTAGCAAACAATACAAACTCAACAACAATTACTAATGTTTGTGTTGTGAGGCCCCTTCACGCAATAGGCGTGGACAATAAGCTACCCAGATACTCGTTTGCATAGTTTGTTTCAAAAAGCAGCCACTCCGAAGCCAAACGATCTGATTTCAGTCCTGGCGTAAAGAAAGGGTGTTTTTATAAATGGCGCCTGAACTCATGAACGCTCACTTGTGGTCATGTACTCTTGGCCACGGGGGTCCACAATCGAGATCGTCCTCACCTCATTTTCAACGTGGGGGAGCATGTGATTTTCCCGTACCCCACAATAGTTATAGATCATAAATTAATACAAATACAAATACAAATACAAATATCAAAGTCGGCAACAGGCAAAAGCCCACCACGGCCGTGGCGGGCTGCCCAAACTGCCGAAGCTCTCGCTGGCGTAGCTTAATTGAAGTAGCAGTCCCTCCGGAGCTGAATGGTTCTGGTTCGAATCCGGACCTAGGGAAACGGGGCACTTGTTGCAGCGCGGAAAGAATACAAGTACAAAGTATTCGTAATTACTAGAGTTTCCTAGTTGTTTTGAGGCGTTTGGCTATTTGTGTTAGACAAGTTGAGTGTAGAAATCATCAAACAAACGGCTGGTGTTAATTAAAGAAGAAATAAGGAAATATGAAGAATATATAATATGTATATAGATGTCACAATAAATCGAAAATATAAGGAACATTTTAGTTAAATTTGAAAACACATGAGTTATACCAAAGAGTATAAGAGCACACTTCTCAAACTAAATCGCAGGTAAGGATTTTTCGTAAAAACAAAATTTTTTGCGCAACTTATGACAGACGTCATTAAAACACAACATGATTACCCTACTTCTTGGGAAAAGAAGCGAAAACAGTAGGGCATGTCTTAACATACACCGTATGATCATGTTACACGCTCAGAAAATAGGAAAATTTTCACAAGTTAAGGGGAACGGCTACCTTCCGTGAAACCACGTATGTGTGTTCATACCTCTGAAAAGAATCAAGGGCTTAACGTAAGTATAAGCCATCTATATTAGACAAGGCCACAAGGCCAGTCTCCGCCACCACGCCTCGTTTTTCAGAGGGTATTAGCAGCCCAGTCGCTGCGTACTCAGAAATAGAGGAGCCATGCTACAACCGCTGAATTCCGTACCAGGTTCACCGAAGCTGGCTGAACGCCGGAGCAGAACAGCCAACAGAGCTAGTACTGATATTAATATCCGTCGTCATATCGGGGTGGAGGCAGTCGTCGGACACCCCTCGGGTGGGTTGACCTGGCCGCTCCCTCTCGACCAGGTTCAGAGCCTCCGTTAAGAGGCTTAGTGGCACAGAGCCCCGCCGGATAGAATGCGGGCAGGAATAAGGGGATGCACCGCCACCGACCTATCCGATACTACGCCCTGCCATAACTGCACGAGTATCGGGATAGCCCAAGTCGTAACGCCAAGCACGAAGACCAACGGGGTTCGTACCCAGCCAGATGGCAGCCGTCCAAAAACGATATGTCTGAGAACTCTACTGTGCGAAGCATCAGTAGGGTAAAACTAACCTGTCTCACGACGGTCTAACGTAAGTATAAGAAATACATGGAGCAAATCCGAAAATAGAACAACCATGCGACATCAGTAAGATGAATGGAATCGTAGATGAAATGACTAAACATGCTCATGTTACCTTAATGGGTATTACAGAAATTAAGAAATAAATTACCTAGACTTCTTAATTATATGCACAACACATGGTTTTAACTGAAACGATAGAGAGGCGTAAACATTGTGAAGCACATACTGTATGAAGATGCGCAACGTTAGATTAGAGCACCATTTGAATTGTTTAACAGCTCAATAAGATGGACTCATTTTCGTCAATTGAGTCAATGAGATGGACTCATTTTCGTCAATTGAGTCAATGAGATGGACTCAATTGATTCATCAAGAGGACGTCACTTTGATTAAAAGGAAAAGAGCTTTCACCACCATTTCAGCTTTCGCTCCGATGTGAATATGTGACCATCTCATTGAAATTGGTCAGTTGTTAAACAATTTAAATCGTTTTCTTACTCTGTGTATCTTATATGCAGTAAACACGTGAGTTAAGTGCAATAACAGAATAAAAAAACTATATGCCGGACTTTTGAAACCTACATTCAAGTTAACGAAACTCTCTGGTAAACCTCAAGTATTAAAGAAAATAGTCAATTAGAAGAATGCCACTACCATGCAATTAGGGTAATTTCCTGCTGATTTTCATTATATTTCATACAGCATCCCTGTTCCCGCATGATTGTGCTTTTGAAATGGACAAGGAATAGGCCAAGGAAACTTTATCCAATTAAAAAAGCTCAATGACTGGGAAATCCAGGGGTACGTAATCGTCACCATTACAATATTCGTTAAGTTTTCTCTTCCTCTCATCATCATCATCATCATCATCACGGTCCTCGTCGTCATCCTCTGCTGCGGTGAAAGATTTTCCTCGGAGATTGACATCGTAGTCCACGGGTTTGCTTCTTTTTTCCTAGAGATTATCAAGAGTGTCTTTTTTTTCTTCCTTGGAGCTCCCGAAGATCAATATCTGACTCGGACGGGATTTTCCTTAAGCCAGGAAATTTCCGAATTCAGGTCACGTGATTCTCTCACATCGCTCCGCCCTCCACACTGCTGTACCCACTACCAGCATATCGGTTCATTGGCTGGAAGGAAAGGGGATTCTATATATTGAATGCCACATTAAACTGAACGTGAAAAATATTTATTGGTACATCGTAGCGGTAGTAGTTGTACAGTGTAAGTTTTCTTTCGGACACAATTTCTTTTCTCATCATCACGGAAATGCAAGTATTTCAAATACCTCTTTGCGAAATATATTTTTTCCTGCACAGCTCTTGAAGCGCCCATAAGTTACAGTGGATGTTCCAAATTCATAATTTCAGAAACAAAAATGTGTATGCCAGTGCACGCATTAAGTATTTTGGTGATACAAACATGGCTAGTTGTGTATATGTTGTATTAGGCTCAAAGGAATTCAAACATTGATTAAAAGAGATTTGAAGATGGTCACGATTAAAGTGATTAGACGCTCCAATCTCTTTTTCCCACATAGACCGTCAATTACAACGCAAAAACAGGAATGGTACAAAAAATCAAAACAAAGCTTTCCTTAAGAAAAAAAAAAAAAAAAAAGCAAAACGACAGCTCATAGCTGGAAATTACAAATTAATGAACTGTACAAACATCGATAAACAAATACAGAAATTAATTGATATTTCTCAACAGAGCAGCCACCATTTCTAAGACAAGCTTCACGTCGTAGACGTTAAGGTACCCGTATGTTCTGGAAAATACCAGGCATTTCTCAAACAGCTGTCGTGGCACCTGAAAGTAGGGTGACAGGTTCGTCAATGGAATCAGTGGTAGTCTCTTACATTAGCTCTTAGCAAATACAGAGGGTGGGGGGGAATCTAGTGATCGCGAGGGGCCACGGGATGGGTCCACCTTGGCCAATCCATTTGCATAGCGGTAATGAAGGATCCCATTTCGGGCTCTGAGAGCGGTGGTATACTAAATGATCGAGCACACGTATATTCAGGAAGCCCTCTCATTAAAGCCTTTGAACTTTCGTTCCGTTAAGGATTGTGACAAACTAGACAAAATGAATTTCTTTCTCGATCATTCATCTTATAACATTCTATTCTAAACAACTGATAATGCTAAATGCGAAAATTTGTCTATTTATCGCACGCCCTCTAGGGTCCACACTTTTGAAATGTAACTGTAACGTATAACCTAGCGTTCGACGGAAACTTCCCCAAATATAGGAACGGTGTAAGGATAATTAGCCCTTAAGAACTCCAAATTTGCATTTTCAGTCGGCGTACGTCTTAACTCAATGGCTGATAACCCATTTAGAGAAGGAAAGGTGCTGTGTTCAAAACTATGTTATGCCTGTCGTAAGGTATTCTTCTAGTGAGAAACCCAAAGATTATAACATCCTCAATTGCTTTATCCTGAAGGATAAGTTTATTGAGTGCATGCGATATGCACTTCTGGAGTTCAGCTAATTATACACGCTATTTCTTCTTGATACTGGACGAGTATCCTAGTTGAAAAGGTTGAGAGACGGCGAATACCCTCAGAATATTCCAAACAGGAGCGTCTCGCACGACGAAGTCACACTAAGGCAGCGAGAGACCATATATTTCTAAAGGAAGATAGCCCCGAAATAAAATCCACACCTCGGTGTCCACAGTCAAAAAAAAGAGAAATCTGTCCTCGCCCGAGGACGGAAAAAAAACGCCAACGGGCCCTCGTCACGGCTTGAAATCACGAAGTGCTGCAACAGTTGATTTCGGCTTTTCGAAAACTCGCCTCGTTTGCATTTTCCCACGAAGTTCTCAAGCTCTGCTTCTTCTTCCGCGTCAGTCA
>JJRW01S0002305.1:124955-135931 GCA_001188405.1 Loxosceles reclusa
TTCGCTGCTATTTGTCTGTCACCACCTTTAAAAATAGGTAGTACTTTTGCCAGTTTCCATTCCTCAGGAACAATACCTGTATCAAACGACTGGGTAAAAATGTTTTGAAATGTTTCTGGGAGCAAATCAGCTGCTTCAATCAGCAATCTCGGGTAAATTTCATCAGGTCCTGGCTCTTTTGTACTTTTAATTTTACACATTTGTTTGTGAATCTCACCTTTGCCGAAAATTATGCCATTCATCTGTCTAAGCACAAAGCCAATTTCAACATCGAGTCCACTGTTTTGGACAAAAACCAATTCAAAATAATTGTTTAGAAACTTCGCCATAACAAAGTCATCGGCAATAAGTTCTCCGTCTGGAGACAAGAGAGATCCTATCTTTACAGTATTACCCCTACGACTTTTGGCGTAGCTGAAAAACGCTTTTGGACTAGAATTTATATTTTTCACTATCGCTGACTCGTGTTCTTTTTTTGCATTTCGTACTTTATATTTAAACTGATTTCTGGCATGATTGTAAGTATCCCTGTCCGATTGATTGCCCGAAGTTTTGAAGGCCTTAAAAGCATTTTGTTTTTCGGAGAATAGAGACTTCAGCTCCCCACTAAAGCACGGAAGACTAATTTTGCAAAGAGCTTATTTCTTTCTGAAAGTAACGAAACTACGTGCTTTTAACTTCTTACATTTTAAGTACATTTTAAACTTCGAGCTAAAATCATACCATTTGTCATTCGCATTGAGACCAGCCAAAGGAACTGCAAACTCTTTCGAAACACTTTCCCTAAAATTATCAAATTTGACTTTTCTAAAAACTGGAAACTTCCTTTCCGTTAGAGGAATAAAACATCTATTAGGAAGAACGAATTTGATAGTATCGTGGTCACTGTCCTCCAGGGGTTCACCCATGGTAAGATCGAAAACACCAGATTCTTTATTGGAAAGCACTAAATCCAAAATAGTTTTTTCCCTAGTACAATGGGTGACATGTTGGTAAAGAAAGCAATCTAGCATCAGTTCGTAAAATATATTTCCTTTACCAGACGCTTCGCACATTTCCCAGTCAATGTTCGGATAGTTAAAGTCGCCAACAATAATAGTATTCTCTCGCTTGGCGGCGCGTTTGATTTCCTCAAAGTGTATCTCCTCATATTCCTCACTACTGGAAGGCGGCGTGTAACACGTTCCAAGCAATACAGGCGGGCTTGCACAGTTACCAATCTCGATCCAGACACTCTCTACTGCCCTATCAGAATTAGCATTTTAGATCCAATCTTTACGAGATATTCCCTCTTTGACATAAACGAGAATATGTCCACCCCTTCTATCGCATCTGTCTCTCCTGAATAACTTGTACCCATCAACTTTCAGGATCTCTTCATCGTCTGCGGTCGCCCATCTTTCAACTATACAAATTACATCCACTGATTCCGTAGCAATCAAGAGTAAGATTGAATCCATTTTGTTCCTTATGTTACAGGCATTTCCATAGACTACTTTGATGTTGTGGTTACTCGCTGAAGCGTTTGAAACACTATTTTCTATAGCTTCATATCCTAAGCCTTTTTCCGAAACTACTACCGATATCCTGTTCCCTTGCTCATTACCTCTCCGTTCCCCCAAAGACCTACTCAGTTTTTTGGAGAGCAAAAAAGCTTAATCTCCTCCATAACCTGTCTGACCCCCAATCTGTTGAGATGAACTCCGTCGCGATTTAGTCAATTTGGCTGAATCCTGTCCCATACATATATGAACACTATGCCTCTATCACGGCACATACCTTCAATTCGGGTGTTCATGCTCATCACTCTGGTTGATCCAGCCTCTATGTAGCCGGGGTAAAAGCCCCAGAAAAACTAAACCCCTGCCGTTTTTAGCCACCTTGTCCAACAACCTGCTGCAACCTTCCACAGAGTCATCTGATCTCTTTGCGGTTGCATTGTTTGTCCCCACCCAGATGACTGCTTTCGTCCTACCTGAAACCGACCTATCCGCAACACCCCCCACATCACTAACTTTAGCCCCCGGTAAGCAGACTCGGACAAAACCCTTGTCTATCCTGCCCAGACTGTTTCCAAGCTCGCGTAACATTGAATCGCCGAGGTGGACACTGTTTTCCTTACTCTTCGGAACCAGCTCTCGTTTCCCATTCTCCCCTCACCCCTCTCTTCCTTTCACCCCCTGGTTCGATTCTCCTTTTTCCACCTCAATAACTGTAAGGAAATTAACTCTAAGGGTGGATACCCCCCCCCTCAGCCTACTGGCCTCCTCCTGTAGTTCGGACGATTTACCCCATTTAGTGTAACAAAAATTATCCAAGTTCTCTGAGGTTTCTTCTGACCACATGTTGTAACTCCTACATCGAACCAGGGTTTTTGCATGTCTTATCTCCGCATGTGTTTTGACCATGTTTGCTTCGTGCAAGAAAAAAAAATGTACAACTACTAAAAAGGAATCATCTCTGGAGTGATTGCTTTAACGCTTATGCTACGCCGATAAGTATCTGGGCAGCTTATTATTCAAGTATTTGGGGGGTGAACCTTACATCCTCCCCACTTGCGAGAGAGGTCAGAAAGCCCCCTGACCTCAAGTTGTGGACCTAACGGTTGGATCCTTGGCCACTAGCGTGAATCCATAACTTGGGGAAATAGTGCGCAACAAAAATACATGTTAGAAGAATTAAGAAACTGTGCACGGGTGACAGGAGAAATTCATCTGAATATATGCACGATGAAATATCGCAATTCAAAGGCTTTTCTCCGCAGACTGCAGAAATCTGGTCGAAATGCTAAAACCCCTCTAAAAAGCCATTTTTATGTCTCTAACAAAGATTGAAATGGTTACACTGGGCTAAAATCCATATCAACTGAACAGCGGAACAACGAGACAATAATATTTGGAATGACGAAATCAGAATCTCCCTATTTGTTAGTGATAACTGTAAGGAAAATGTATCTTTCGTCGACTCCGGAATTCGAACCAACGGATCTGTCATCTCTAGAGTAACCACTTTACCAGTTAAGCTCTCTCGACAGGTAACTGGGGAGTTCATAATCAAAGTCGTTTGTGGGGGTGAACCTTACACAGTTGGCACGTTTTTGCGCCAACAGACTGTGAGGGGCACGAAGAGTCGTTTTTAAGAAACACACATTAAAGGTCTGCTAGCATACAGTCGAACATAGTGAAGTCGATGACTATTAGTCTGTGCAAAAGGATGTGTGCCAGTAGCCATGGGAAGATCGTGGTAAGGAGCAGTACTCATCCTTCCGTCTGGCGTTTAATAATAAAGTACAATGTACACATATTTTATCCATAATGTGTACAACATAAATAATACAACATGAATGTGTAAAAACATAAATGAAACAATATACATTTGTACAACAGAAAACGCAATGATAAGCACAGAACAATGAACCTAAAAATTGGCCTTACTTCAATCATTGTTAAACAAGACAAGAAGATAAGTAACAGGCTCTGAGGCAGTACTGAAAATCTAACCCGTTACCTTTAACGAAAATCTGGGTTTCATGGGAAAATAAAATTCATTTTCACTAGAATATAGATTTCCAACGGCTTACATTGCTTGAAAGCTAGTCCCTCTTTCCAAACTTTAAACCCTTGAATAAATAATGTGAAAGAAATCAATCAGTCATTAACGCTGTTGCACAAGCATAGGTGTGCTAAATAATTTTCTCCTTCCGCTGGGGATCAAATAGAGGTGTGTTATTTTGTATCCAACTGTGCTAACCACTATACCATATAGAGACTAGACGTATACGGGATCTTAATCAAGAGTGGGAAAGAAATTAACCAAGCATTAAAGCTGCGTAGATGCGAGTTGTTAAAAATAAATACCAAGTTCACAGGGGCTGAATAATTTCGGATTCTTTGGTACTCTCAAAACGTGGAACGCTGAAAAAAACCTGTCTCAATGTGCCATGGGAAACATTTACAGATCAATATGATTTGTGTGCTTGTGATGTAGGTGATGTAGTGGTTAGCGAGATCGAGTACAAAACTGGGTCGATTTCGTTGAAGTGGAGTAAACAATTTAGCATCTCTAAGCGACTTGTGAGTTATTCTCTTATGAATTTTTTTTCCAATTCACTGTTATTTTCAACTCGCCGCCATCGGCATAAGCCTTACCAAAGCCAACTGCTTTGTGATAAATGGCAAGTTCTGTATGAGGAAGAAAAACAGCTTGGACAGACAAGAGTCGGCGTAGCTCAACTGGTAAAAGCGGCTCTCCGGAGTAGAACGTTTGGGGTTCGATTCTCGGCGTCGACATGAAGTAAAGATATTCTTTACAAATGGCGCCCGAACTTAGCGACACACATTAAGTGGCCAAGGACCCAACCGTTAGGTCCACCACTCGATGTCAGGTCGATATCCTGGCCTCTCTCTGTCAAGCGGAGGAGGGTGCAATGCCCACCCACAAAAGACTTAAAAATAAGCTTGGACAGACAAGTGTCGGAGTAGCTTAACTGGTTAAAGCGACTCTCCGGAGTAGAACGTTATGGGTTCGATTCCCGGCGTCGACATGAAGGAAAGATTTTCTTTACAATATAAACAGTTCCTCGGGCAATTTCAATTGATGGCGTACATAACAATCCACAAATGGTATTGTTTTGGGGCGTGTATGCTTACTGTAACAGATCATTTAACAGAACATGAAGGAACATTACATTTTAACCCGTCTCATTCTGAATTTCACATCCAACTTACCGGGGATTTATCATTGATCCGCAGCCCCTTTTCTAGATACTTTGACATATGTAGATATACCGTTCATTCTCTGTTCAGAATATTTTCTCTCTTCGCCGTATTTCTTCTGAAAATACTCTAGAAATTCACAAATATTAATATTTCCTATCCTGAAAGGATGTTAACCTCTCCAAAACATGTATCATTCTACATTGCACGACAAAAGCAGACATTAGAGGTCAATCTTCACGATGTTTCTGCCACCCGTTGCCGGCGAGATCATACACAAGTCAAAATGGCAGCCTTCGTTTTCGTTGACAATGAAGGAAGCGCCAGAGAAAAAGCATATGTGACACCACTGATTTGCAATTTGCAACCAGCATCCAATTTGAAACCATATTTGGGTCTTTTTGCGCCATCTTGTTCACTCGGCAAATAGAGTCAGTGCGTGTAATATTATGAGCATACCCTCTAAGTTTAGAGTTAAGGCTTTGTTTTTTTACGTTTAAAAAATACTCTTAGATATTTACTGAATATCGGTTGCCCATTGATAATTATTTAAACAGAATCGTGCACTGTGGTTTGTGGTGCTGTCACATAAAATATTAATGTGACATAATGAAGCACATAAACTGCTCCTTTAGTTGATGTTAGGAAGAAGTCTTAGTAGAACTCGCTCAATTATGATAATTACGATTTTACACAGACGATACCTTATACAGTTATTCTTATGCACACCACGCCACCCATGATTTATCATGTCACCATAATGGATTTAAATTAAGATAAAATAACATCAAAGCCATCCCCATAGCGATTGTCTACATTTTGTGTGGAATGATATTTGACTGAAACTGCTAATGAACCCATGGTCGTCGTGGAAGACAATTTTACCGAATAAGCTGGATTCGTTTGGCGCTATTGATAAAAGAAGAACATTGCTGTAATTTTGTTTTTCAGATCTACACCGTACATACGTTGTATCGTATACCACGTTTTGTGAAAATCACTGACATTAACGAATACTGGAAATCACTTGAAATTTACAAGATACGATAAATATGAAACGACAGGAAAACTCCAATTTACCGGGTGACTTTGTTCTTCTAAGCGCAGCAGAAACTCTGGACTATTCAAATTGGAGTATAAACAGAAGGTCACTTGAGAATCATACAAGTAGAGCATTAGACAGAAAGCAGTGACACTGACTGCGGGACACGGTGCGTCTCGTCGAGGTCGAAGGCCATAACATCAACGAGTGATAAAGGATAAAGGCGGAAGCATGCTAAATTCGCGTTGAGGTGGAGATAACGACAATAACATTTCTGTCTGTTTCAATTGGCATAACCGAAAGGTGGTGATGCACGTGTGAAGACACTAGACTGAAGAGAGATGAGGCCATGAAAGTTTTTTTCTTTCTTTCTTTCCGACTGTAGACCACAGAATGTGACTACACCGTGGGATGAAATGCTTATCTTCATGGCCGTGATTGAGAGCACAGCGCTATCATACGTGTGGGCGTATCAATGGAGGACTACAATATGTGTGTGTGTCATTTTCTACGAGTACAAAGCGAAGCCGTCAATACCCCAGATAATTTTGCAGCCGATTTTTTCTGCCTCGGGTTAGCTAACTCACAATTGAGTTGTGAAGACAGACAGTGCTGTGCTGATTGGTAACACGCTGTGCATACTCACTAACGATGATTCATCTTTGACCACAATGATGACCACATGAGACTTAGAAGGCACCGTAATACGCGCCATCTTCCCGCACGCATTTTAGAGTGCATACCGGGCAAATGCAAGAGCGATGGAGTGCGATGGAGTGTAACATTTGTGATCTCGCCTCTAGCTCGTTCATTTAAGTCATTCACTAGACTATCCGAAGGAAATGTGCACTCGTGTACATACTATTTATCTGGCAAGTCAATCCGCAGCACAGCACGCATGTATCGAAACATTTGCGTCTTGCAGCTACTTTTCAAAATACTGATCATTTAGAAAAAGTGTTTTGCCGTTCAGGGAAAATAGAATACTTCATTCTGTTAATTGCGAAAGTGTTAGAAGATCAATGAGAAAATCATTCTTGAGGAGATATTTGGACGTAAACTGTTATCATTTCCAAGTGGACCTCAGCCGCGTTAATAAGTATTTCACAACATGTTCCACTATTGTTGCTTTTTCCGTCTTAACACCGTTTTAGTTATTCCATTTTACTAACACATTTGTTTCTCTTAATCGCTTGCACAATTACAGAAAAAAAAGAAAACAGATCATTCTAGTAGCAGTGTCATGAGTGACATTCCTTCGGCGGACTTATTGTAGTGCCCGTTATTTCCTGTGACATCTCTCACTTCGACAACAATAGTGTCAGATTCTGTAACCCAGGGGTAAATATAATGCATTTCCTTGGTAAAGCAGTCAATGATGAGAAGCAAAAATGTTTTCCATGTACTATATGCATTTCTCTTTTTCTTCATTCCTACTATGTACCAGTATTTATTCAATATGTGTTAACATTTCAAGGCTTTTTTTTTTCCACGCTGCTTTCTTTGAAAATATGCCTTTTCATAAGAATTAAAACAAATATACAATAATGATAATTCCTTTGTCCATTAAAAATACGTTGGCAAATTCCAACGCACTTTTAGCTTTCCCTCGAAATTTGCGAATAGTTTAATTGTAGAGCTTACATAAAAAAGGAATAGTTATAAGAAACGCCTTCCATGAATACTGATAAAACCTGAATTTACAACGACAAATGTAGCTTTTGGAGATTTTATAGACCACGATATAATTGTAACCGCAACTCAGAAGAAATAAATATTCTTGCAGAAAGATCTACAACTAGACGTTACACAATTAAATTTGTCAAGATTAAAGAATAAAACAGAAAATAACATGCAAATAGGAAAGAACATGTCATCAAAACCAGAATATCCAAGTGGAAATATTAAATTAAAACAAGTGACAAATATGAACCAAAAATATGGGATGAGAAAACAAACTAATAAGATATAAATTATCCCTATGTTGTATTTTACATGTTTCAAAAACGGACTTGAATAGTACAATTCACTGTTCAGGCTAAACCAGGGAATTCCAAGCCGGCTGGGATAACAACGTTCTGCTGAGAACAGTAAAGGCTACGTCAAAACGTAGTGAATCACAAACAAAATTTTGTTATTACCTGCACTAGGGAACGATCGGATTATATCGATTACAATCCTTGAAGGGCGGTCCAAGGTTATGCAGCTGAATTTTTTTCCAACTTTAGGTTTTGCGTGTACATGCATCTGTCGCATTGCCTACCTAACTCATCTACAATTTCTCGATATCGCACAATCATATATGTGCTATACTGAAATTGCAGTGTACACTTTATGACACACCCCCACAAAAGATTTACATAATAAGCTACCAAGATACCCGTGAGGGTAGCTTAAATAAGAAAGAGGTTATTTCGGAGCTGAACGATCCTGGTTCGAGTCCGGGCGTTGAGAAATTGCGTGTGTTACACACATCGCCCGAACACCTTGACCCATACATGGTCATGGAATCTTTGCCGTTGTGGTTCACACCCGAGGTCAGGCCAGATCTCGGACCTCCCTCTAAACGTGGTAGAGTATGTAATGTTCCCACTCCACAATAAAGATTTAGATAATAAGTTTCCCAGATACTCGTTAGGATAGCTTTATTAAAAAAGCGGTCACAAAAGTGCTGAACGACCCTCGTTCGAGTCCTGGTTTCAGAAAAATGGCGTTGTTTACAATCTGTAGGAAAACTGCTCATGTATTTCAGTTTGTGTGAATTTTCTTCGTGACACCACTATCAGTAATAGGTAAGCGAATGGCTGTCAATGTTATCCAATTTCCTGTATGAGATTTTGTCTTCAATGACCAACAAAAGTCACTGCGTCCAGTTGTGTTTTGTTCTGAGAGTGCAAAACATGAGACATCTCTCAAATGAGAGAGGCTTCCAATGGCCCTTATCTGGTGTTTTTAAATATCAGGCAGATGGACTTTGTCATTTGACAGAACTTGTGTTGCTTTAATGGATATAATAATGTCAAATGTAACTGCCGGTGGAGATTAAGCGCAACAGCTTCCTTGTCATGGTTTTACAAATGCATCGGCATAAACATATACAATTTTTTATGATATTTAATCTCAAAGACGCACGCCAATAAATCACCGAGAAATCTGTCATTTTGGATATTAAAATTTAGCACCAATTTAGTGATGTGTAAACTGCTCAGAGAGTGTAACGAATTTTAATAAACCAAATAGTTCTATATGTATTAAGCAGTCTGTTCTCCCCAGATTTGACAAGGTCTTAATGTAATAACTCGTTAGTCGTGGTCTTAAACCTGTGAAAGTACAGCTCTAATCCACTGTCACTTGTGTAAGCGTCCATTATGATTTTGCTCTTCTTGTGTATGCAGGACTATGTGCGTGCATTAAATGATCTTTGAATTTCTCAAAAGCTAAATTCCATTCACTTTCCCAAGTGAAAATTTATTTCTCTTCTATCAGCCGAAGAAATGCTTTAACGATAGTGGAATCTCCTTTCATAAATTATGGTAGTATGTTTGCGAGTCGACACATCTTTGGAGTTGACGAACGCGTTTAGTACGAGGAGAATTCTTGACCGCTTGGTATTCTGTAGGTCTATCCGTGTTCTTGTTCTCCGAAGAACATGGCCGAAGTGTTTCACTTTATATTGGAGAAACACCAAAAAGTTTTGGGGTTTGAGTTCTGATACGGTCATTTGAATGGCAAATTCTTGATAACCACTAGGAGTTGTGAAATTCTACTACTTCGACGCCTTGATGCAAACCAACGGTTTTGTCAGCTCCGACGTGACCGCTTTACCGGTTAAGCTACGCCTAGGGATATCTGGGCAACTTATTTTCAGTCTTTTGTGGGGAGAACCATACAGAGTTCACTGATTTATTTACTTGTGATCAAATTATCATTAAGGTATGCAGAAAGGATGACTGTGATAATCAGATTTTTCAATGGCATTACCTTTAAATTCCCAAAGCAAGGCAAAAGCGTTGCACGTGCAGGAGTATGAAGTTTAACATTTAACTAGTTAATGTCATGGCTTGGATGAGTCTTTCATGTGCAATTTCGGTTATTCCGATGGAAGTACGTTTGCAAGAAATCTCACCCGAGTTCTCTGCCTCGCTTACACATATTTCATTCTCCCTCTAAAGAACGTCAGCTAGGGACGCAGCAGAACCACGGGGATGCCCTAGATTCCACCCAGTCGCTTTCTGGATTAAACACCCGAGTCACCAAATCCTTACCACGAGTCATGACTGCCGTATCTACGCTTCCATTACCATATTTACAAAGACAATAAAAGCTGCAGGAACGTTACATGTTCACATCTGCATAACTGAAATTCAGCTGCCTGTCTCCTGTGGTGAATGCTGTCTTTTTATACGATCTTCAGGATGAATCTCTATTTGACAATATTACAAAAGCTGCATCTCATGTCGTAGGTCAAAAACTATTTCTATTCTAGATCTCGTCTATTTTTGACTGCAAATGGGGGATGTGGCAGGTTAACTTTCTACCTTACAACATTTAGTTGTTCTAATCAACACAGAACCTTGTGTGTGTGTGTGTGTGTGGCACTTTCTTCTCATTCACAAGACCTACAGGCAAAGTCCATGGACTAGAACGTAGCTCCAGCAAATGGCTCTTAGCATGTCCCTGATAATTTCATTCATCTTTTCTTGTTAATATAACAGTAGTCGATTTTGATTGTTTTGTAGGAGTTTCCATGATGCTTTGGAAGATTTTGCGTCTTTTCTTCGTGTTTTTTCGTCTTGTCTCAGTTCGATTTAGAAGCGGTGTGATTTTTTTTTTAGCTTGAACTTTGAAAACTTACATATAGTTTCGTTGGTTCAAAAAACAGGTCAACTCTGAAAGATTTATACTCTATAGTTTAATGGGGATTTGAAGCATCTATTCTACAATAAGCAAAATGCGTATAAAGCCGTTGAAATTTCCAGTAATCAATCGGACATGGTTACATACAATCAGTCTAGAAGGGAATTTAAATATAAATGCAAGAAAAGAACAACAAAAGTACGAATTGCAAGAAAAGACACGTTACCTATTGCGAGAAATATAAATTCTAACCCAAATGCATTTTTCAGCTACGCCAAAAGTCGCAGTGAAAGTTCTGAAAAGGTAGGACCTCCTTTGTCTTCAGATAGGGATCATATTGACGGTGACTTTGGAAGGTGAGG
>JJRW01S0002306.1:84017-111322 GCA_001188405.1 Loxosceles reclusa
TTGATTCGATTTACTAAAATATTTTCTTCAATTAGATACACATTTTCTTCAAGAAGAAGAAAATAATCAATGTGATCTTTATACTGGAAAAACTATGCAGCAATTTGCAAGTATCTGAGGATGATCTCAGACTTTAGCTCCCCTTCGGTGGCGTTGTGATGAGAGTTGGAAAAGGAGTGTATTGCTTTCTGCCTGCGATTCAAACAACAAGTACATAGGGGAAACATACTGAATCGTTTTAGCCCTTCTCCACTATGAGATTATCTGTAATGAGAAAAAAAGTCCTCAGAATGATAGGCTGGTGAATTTTCAATTTCAAAAAATCAGGATTTTTCCTTTATAACATTTAAGACGATATTTCATTAAAGTAATATCATCTAATAGTCGTGTGACTCTTTTGTGAAAGCAAATTACTTAGAAACATGGGAACAAAAACCTAGACCCACTGTCATCTCTCGAGGAAACTTCCAGGCCCCTTTTCTCGACCCCTGTTCTGATGCCTATGCCTGAAAATCCTGAAAACCAAAGATAAACTAAAAGGAAAAAGAGAAAGTGAGAAAGGAAACTTGAGATCAAGGAGACGCAGTTTCTTCCATTCTGGTTTCTCAACGCCGTAAGCGAAACTTCACGGCTTAGCGTCAGTTATCGCAAGGCTTTCCGTATTAGTATTCGCCTCTTCCCCATTTCGGGAGACTTCTTGTACATTTTATGACGCCGCGACAATTGCCCCCAGTTGCATATCGAACTTTCTCAGTCTTTCTACGGTGTGCGGGTCGTGAGTAAGAGGAGCCGTTGTGCTCTTCAAAGAGGCAGATTAGCTCTGAGCTCCCCGAGAGCGAGGTTTTAATTTTATTTTTTAATGAATATTTGGACTTTCGGTTGTGTGTGTGAAATCTTTCCCTCGGCAAAAGAGAAAGATGAATCCCATTACTTTATGAGATTGCGAGGTTTTATCACATATTTTATTGTTTTCTAATCTTTCAGAAGCCATATTTTGTTACGCATTTCTTGAAGAGTTTTGGTTTTCGCAGCAAACACACATCGGGGTGAGTGTTCCTTCGTTCTCCTTCTTGCTGTTAGTTCGTTTCAAAGTGTGGTTTAATAGGAAGACACGTGATTCTCACCTGTTTTTATCTTCCCACAGAATCTTATAATTGTTCCTGCTCTTTTCCAGAAAGGCTTTAATCACAGTTTTGCAGATAAAGGATTAATGTATTTGAACAATTCGGGTAACTCTATTTGGGTGAATGTAATAAGCTGTAAATGCATCATATATTTCTTACCAATGACTTGAGGTGCTATAGCTTTATATTTGTTATTTTCGTTTAAATGAAAAAATCGGCATGCGCATACAAATTTGGGCTTTACGTCATTCATTGTTTGTGCATCGTTTCAAATTTAATTACCATCCTCGCTAACTTATCCAAATTCTGGTTCAGGGTAAATGCGTAACAATCTGATTACGACGTCCTGGGGGCTACCTCTGAGTCTAGTAGTGGGGACTGGTGAGCTTCCCGAGTACTGCTCCCGTGTAAAAAGTACTTTTTCTTTAAATTTAAATGTGTATATTTAAACAGGCAGAATGACCGCATGCTCCGCTACTACAACAACAATCTTCCTATACCACCTTTATCACCGATGCCTCCTCAGGCTAGTTCAGACTTCTCGCCCATATCGCTTATCACTCTGTAACCTGAAGCAAACCCACCAATGCTTTTCGCAACACATTGAAGTTTCAACCTTTTATTTCTCTCATATTTGTCAGGTAAACAATAATGAAATCATGTAAAACAATAGACAACTTTCAAATTGCTTAAAAATTGCAGTTCCTTCAACTGCTAAGGAAACAATGAAAATAACAATGAAGTTTTCGAATTATTAACATCAGACGGAGTGGGACATCTGTACGTGTAGTTGCCTTAGCTTTGTCTCCCTTGTCATGAAGAATCTGCTCCGTCATCATTCTAAGTAAATTAGTTCACTGAAGTGTTCACAGATAACCTTGAAGTCCAATTGACTAAGAAAACTGTGAGTATCCTCTTCTGCCTGAGTGATTTGAGAATCCTGAGTGACTTGAGAAACTGTATCAGGTTCTTGGCTAACCTGAAGAAGTTTTCACACGAATTTGCGTGACAAGAAAGGAAGAGGAAAAGAAAAGACAAAAAAACAAGTAAAGAATTCGTTTATAATATAAATATCTAAGTTCTTTTTTTTTAATTTCATCGAGTTATTCATTATATGGAATGAAAAAGTTTTTTTTTCCAGTTTTTGTATGATATATGAATTTACTTCCTTCTAGGTTTTTATTATTTTCTGGGTTTATTTTTAGAACCACGTCAACGACAGCTTAAGTAATTGCATTAGCTTTATCTTAAGTATCTCGAATCCTTTCATGTTTTCAATACTTTTTCTTCTTTTGGAGTTAATCTATTGGTAAACACGCTGAGTGACGTGGTGCCTCGAAACGCCTCTGTAACATAGTATCTGTGATCAAATTTTGTTTGGCACAGCATGGGCTTCACTGGCTCTTGTGCCATTAATCTACAAATAAGCAACCACCAAATACTTTGACTTTTTGCATTTTTCTGTTTCTACAACACGATATGAGCGGGGATTTTCATTACAGAGCATCACATCGTACATTGAGGTTTGGTTGGCACAATAACCTGCAAAGGTTATGCTGTGCCAAACACAGGGTTGGTTCGTAACTGATGATTATGGTCAAATCTATCGACTAGAGAAACAAGGGAACAATTACACAATCAGGAATTAGGCGATCAATTTCAGAATCAAGACAGCGATCACATAAAAAGAAATTTTACAAAATGAAGATCGACGTTTACCTAAAAGCATAATCCAAATTTCATGATGTATGTTGACGGAAATCAAGGACTCGTTAAGCAGATCAAAATTACATGTTGATCCCAAATGCTTGAAATATTCAAATTACGAGTGTTAAAAATTGTGGAACGAGCGTGATTAAAAGCGGGACATTCAATTAATATATGATTAATTGTGAGAATGGAATAGCAATTTGGGCAAGAAGGTTGATTCTCACCTCGCAGGAGATATAAAAGAAGTGAGTCGGGTGTGTCCAATACAGAGGCGAGTCAGTGAAACATCCTCTCTGCGTGAAAGGCTACAAGGCAAGTCACACAGGACGGGCTTCATTGCATGCGATTTGTTTGCAGTTTGGGAGTCCCGAACATTCTGACAGACAGTGCGAATACGGGCTCGAATGACAGGTTTCAAGTCGGTGCATGGTACGAGCATCGGCAGAGGGCCAGCCGAAGAAACAGACTTCGTCACTTCATCTGCTGTCTCGTATCCAGAACTTGTGATAATAAATTGTTCTTGTGATAATAAATTGCTCATGGTAGCATGTATGTTTGACAAATAGGATGATAAGTTAACTGCAGCTTAAGAAACGTTCTGCAAAGTACTGAGGGAATCGGAGTAGATAAAGTACTTCCTCGGGCAAGAGTGATATATGTGCTCGATTGCAAGGGATATGGAATGCAGTTCATCCGTAAAGATGGATGCTTCAGGAGACAGTCTCTCAGTGAGTGTAACGTCGCCGCTGACCACCGCGGATCCAACATACCAATCTGATTTCGACCCATGAGTGTATATATGAATATGGTCGGGAAATTCAGCTCGGTGCTCGTGGAAATACTGCACATACTGAGCATTTGGTGTACTACACTTTTAACATACGACGTGCACAGATCGAGATACACAGACGGAAATATCTTTTCGCAAAGTGGCAATGTGTCTAATGCAGAATTTGCTACGGCTGTGGTGTCAATACGAAACTCAGCTAAAATCGATTTCATTCGGATCCCAAAGCTAGGTATGCAAAATGGACGTGAGAGAAAGAGATGGGTGTAAATTGGTTGAAATACTCGACGCCGCAGTGGATGACTATTGTGAGATTTTTGCTTAAAGTAATATTTATGGATGAGTTGCTGACGTCGCAGTGAAAGGAACTGCTCGTTAGCTTCCACGTGCAAGCTCTGAATGGGGGAGGTTCGGACGGCACCAGTACAGAGAAGAAGCGCCTGTTGATACATCGGACAAAGCAATTTTAAAAGAGACTGACTAGCTGAACTATAGATTATGCAATCGTAATCCAATTTGGATCGAATAAGAGATCGATACAGGTGTGAAAGTGTAATGTGATCAGCTCCGCACCTCGTAAATGATAAGAACTTAACGATGTTAAACGCCTTCATGCACTTCACATTCAGTTGCCGTATATGGGCAGCAAAAGTGAGAAATCGGTCAAAGGCGAGACCAAGAAAACGGTTTTGAGGCATAACGGGAATAAGTACATAACCTAGATATAAGCCACTATATATTAAACAATGGCCCTTTCGGGCCAGTCACCGTCTCCACGCCTCCTTAATGCGGGTACTAGCGGCCCAGCCGCTGAAAGCTCAGAAATAGAGCAGCCTGAGCTTCAACCGCAGAATTCGGTATCAGGTTCACCCAAGCTCTCTGAACTCCGGAGCAGAACAGCCAACAGAGCTAGTACTGATATTAATATCCGTCGTCATATCGGGGCGGAGGCAGTCGTCGGACACCCCTCGGGTGGGTTAACCTGGCCGCCCACATCGACCAGGTTCAGAGCCTCGGTTAAATGGCTTAGTGGTGCAGAGCCCCGCCGGACCGAATACGGGCAGGCACGTGGGGATACACCGCCACCGACCTAACCAATACTACGCCCTGCCATGACTGCACGAGTATCCGGAAAGCCCAAGCGGTAACCCTAAGCCCAAAGGCCAGAGAGTTCGTTCCCAGCCAGATGGCAGTCGTCCAAAAACGATATGTCTGAGATCTCTACTGTGCGAAGCATCAGTAGGGTAAAACTAACCTGTCTCACGACGGTAACCTAGATATAAATGAAGTTCGGGATGTAAACGTCGTCTACGGCAGAAATGCATGCAGACCGTTTTCTCAGTGGAAAATCTAAATCCATTATCGGCCGCCTACCGAAGGATTCTGTTCAGCGATAGTTGTAGCCCACTTTACAAAAGTTCCATATGCGCTGAGCTGTAGGAAATTTGGAAGTTATCAACATGCATGGAGTATTGAATAATTGGAAGGAGATTTGTCAAAATGCCATTCAACTTGATTACAAAAAAGTGTAACACTTAACACAGAGCATTGAGGTACACCTTCTTCTTGGGGAAAACTGCGTGAATATTTTTACCAATACGGACCTGAAAGGCACGAGGTGCTAAAATGTTTTGAATGAAAATTTGTAAATTTCCCTGGAGTCTCATTGACCGAAAGTCACTCAGGATGCCGTATCGCCATGTCCGGTCATAGGCTTTTTCCAGGTCAAAGAAAAATGAAACAAGATTTGCGCGACGAAGAAACGCCTCCCGGACAGACGTTTCCCGTGAAATACGATTGCCTGTAATTGACTCGCCTGTAGCCGCCTGAATCTATTTTGGAACGGAGATAAAAGACCGGATGATTCGAGAATGTGAACAAGTCGGTAGTTAACCATACATTGCAATAGTTTGCATAATCAGCCTGTGAGCGCTACTTCTTCTGTGAGGAAAGGCCTTTCCCATGTTTTGGGACTGCGAGTACGATAGCATGTCGCCACGAAGTTGGAAAATCGTGTTCCAGACTTACACGGTTGAACACCTTCAAGGGAACGTGGAGAGATTCGAGTGGTAAATTGCGAAGCATCTCATTGTGCACATCATCGGGACCTGCTGCTGAATCACACGATCGAGATAGAGCTGCACGCAGCTCAAGATTTGTGAATGCACAATTGTAGTCATCTGGTGTAAAGGGCTTAAAGGATAGAGGTGAACGTTCTGCACGCAATTTAGATTCCCGAAACGAAGTGCTACACTTGGTAGTGCTGCAAACCTTAATAAAGGTTTCTGCCAAGACATCTTCTATACCAGGAAGATCTGACACGGTTCCGCTAACAGTATTCGAAGTAGATATGGGGTGGGAAGTGAAATGTCCACTGTATGTACGGACTTTATGCCATATTGTTTTCAAATTTGTAGCGGACGTGATTCTGGATACGTATTTCTGCCATGATTCCCGATGACTGTGACGGGGGACACGGCGAGCATTTGTACGAGCCCGCTGAAATCGCCGCATGTTGTCTGCGGTCGGATACCTGCATAAAATGTCGCAACCTTTACTTTGCGCTTTGCAGGCTGTGGTATATTTCTGGTTTCACCTTGGTTTCGGAGATTTCGGTAATCGTCCGGATGTGCGAGGAATGGAAGACTTTGCAGCTTAGAGAATGAAAGATGTATAATTTTTGACATTGCTTGATCAATGTTTTGGGTTTCTATCATATCTCTCGTCAGGTTAACCAATGAGATATACACTTCCCAGTCAGCGCAGCTGATTTTCCTCCGGCGTGCACGTTTGAAATCACAAATCTCAGCAGTGGACTGAGTCAACAATATCGGGAAATAATCACTTCCAATTGGGCTGGGATGGACTCAGCACGACCACAGAGCATACTATGACGGAGTGTAGAAAGAGAGATCAAGAACAGTGAAAGATTTTGTGGCAGTATGGAAATAAATGTTCTCTCCTGTGTTCAGCAGGGATAAGTCGAGATCTGTTAACAGACGCTCGACTCCTCACCCTATGCTGCTTACATCAGGGCAACCTCAATGCTGACTATGGGCATTGAAGTCCCCAATTAGCAAAAATGATGTTGGTAATTGCTCAGCAAGAACTTCCAGTTGCGTAAAAGTCACATGATCACTCAGAGTCAGATACGAGGAACAGATTGTGAGAGAAGACGACAAGTGCATGCTAAAAGCTACGGTGTGTAAAGGGGTTTGAAGCGTGTGTGCAGATGACGAAATGTGGTCAGAAACAAGTAACGCGACACCACCTCTCTTCTCAGATGAAGAATGTTCGCATCGAAGAATGCTGTATCGTCTTATCTTCGCCTCATCTTTTGGCTTTGAAAATCTCTTTTAAAGCAAAACATGCCTGGGAAATTTCATTTATAAGTTGGTTGATATCGCCCTTGTTGACACGAGTGCCACGATAGTTCCATTGTAAGATGCCTTAATGCATGTACCCATTACGTACGCGAAGAGGCGGCTTATTTTATTTTTGCTCCCGTTTTAATGTGACGTTTTTAGACTTTACAGGGATGAAGTTATCTACATCCATTCCGTTTTCTGGTCATCCATGCCGTCTTCTGGTCATCCATTCCGTCTTCTGGTATGTCATCCTGTTGTTCTTCTAAGACTATTGCAGCGTAAGAAATGAATGCTTTTTTGTTTGCTTGGTTATCTTTTTTGTGAATCCTTTACTCTGGTTGTTTGAGCCGCGGTTTAATTAGTATTCTTTTCAGAACAAGATTGCGTTGCTGGAGGTTATTATTCCTTTTGGGATTGGACTGTGTAGCTGGAGTTCGCGTGCGTTGTTTTGTTTGCAATATCTAATGTCTTGGAAGTTTGATTAAATATGACGTTTACTGATGGAGGGAAACTGACATCTTTTTGTGTATTTGCAGGAACCATGGATCGGAGAGCTACTGCATATTCAACAGAACCCGGTAATGAAGACGGTATTAAACGCTTTTTGGTTTCTCTATAGGACAAATTTTGTGTGTTCTTCAGGCGCTGTATATCCTGTTCCTTTTTGTGGCGGGGACACAAGCGTGAATATGCTGGGTGGTCACTTTGACAGTTTACACACTGAACGGTAGTAGAACAGGTATCATCATGAGAAACTTGACCATATTTAGGACATGTAGAACAACCATGACATGCAGCTTGATTATGACCAATGCATTGGCGCTTGATTCAATGGCATGAGCGGGTTCGGGATGTATGCTCTCACTGGACAATTCAGGTAGCCAGGATTAATATCAGTTGGTAACGTAGGAGTTCCAAATGCCTGAATAAGGTGTTTTGTCGGAACATATTCACCATCCTTACGTATAAATATACGACGTACTGCAATGACCTTTTGGCTCGCAAGTTCTTCTTGAATTTCACTTTCGAGAACGTGGAGTAGATTAAATTCTGAAATTACTCGACATGAGGTGTTCAGTGTAGTACGGGGAGTGACGGGGATTCGGATGTTCGTGAGTTGGGTGCTTTTAAGTAGGGATTTCGGTTGTGTTGTTGATGCGGTCTGTATCAGAAAGTCTCCAGAGCGCAATTTCTTGATGTACTTCGGTGTTCTGGATAAAGTATAAATACCTTTTGACACAAGAAAGGGATATAAGGAACATAATGCTGGATCATTTGAAGTATGAGGAAGGATGGACGTGGTTGTTGTTTGGTGATATCGAGCGCACCACTTCCGGTTCGAGGTTTCTTCGAGGCCCCGCTGTGCGAAGAAAAATTTGTTGTTTGCATATTAGTCAGGGTGTTCAGCTCCCGTCAGCCTCAACCTCCACGGAGCTTTACAAGGGGACGTGCAAGCACGCCAGTGCTCACTAGGAACTATACATTCACGATTGGGCCATAAAAAAGACTAATCTTGCCGGAATCGCACGATCGGTTGCCTCTAGCCCGTGATACTAGAATTCGCCGCCGTGAATCCGGTTGCCGCAATACGGGTGCATGACTGAAACGCCCGTCTAGCATGAAGCCAAGGCGACAGAAGAGTTTTGGGGACAGTACCTCGCCTCTCAACTGCCGAGATCTTCTTTTCGAGCAAAACGGGTCGCCGCACACGTCAAACATTCCGCCACACTAAATGTGAAACAATAACCCACTCCACCTTGCAAGTCATAACTACGTGGATTCTAAACTGCTAAACTTTGGTTGAAAAGAAGTAAAATGTGTAGTCTAATAATAATAGAAGAAGATAGTGAAGAGGAAAGAGAAGAAAGCAGTAGAAGAGAAAATAAGAAAGGGACCTACACTAGAAAAGGAAGAATGCTAGGCCCAGCTCAGCCTTCCCTACTTTCCAGTCAGCAAGAGAGTGACCCCTGGGCAAGACACTGACCCTTGCGATTTGGTACTTCCGAGGATATTGATTCAGTTTCCATTCACACACGTGTATGGGATTCCAATGTGCATATCTTTCTATCTGCCATATTGAATATCTACATTCGAGTGTCGATTGACAGACGTTTCTCACTGCATTTGACAAGAATTAAAACAACTAAATAATTCCTTAAAATTTAATTCCAATTAAATAATAAAACAACTAAAGAATCTCGGTTGCGGCTTGCGAAGTATTTTTGCGAATAAGCCATACCATAGTCTATAATAACTGAACTAAGATGAAGATTTCGGAACAGCGGTTTTTTTGTTAGGTACTTATGAATCTCAAGCAAAACCGAAAATAGAAAAGAAACTATCATATGTTCATTTATTAAACACTTTAAAAGATTCACATAATTGTGATTATTTAATTTTTTATTTTATTTTTATGTTAAAGTTTCATCAAATTTTCCTGGGAATCTTCATGGTACATCTCTTCAGGCTTACAAGGGTAAAGACTGATGATTGCAACTAGAGGTGTTTCCTTTGGTTTTACCTTGCAAACATGAAGAGAAATTTATGATGATCCCTAAACAATTTGGTGAATGTCTAAGATAAGTATTGCTGTTTGTGCCAGAAAGAACTGGCTTTCATTAATAATTCAGTTAACACGAAGGAAAAGAATCTTAGATTCTCTTGTATTATCATTCATAGCACAATATTTTTCTATAATATTTATCTCTTTAACCTGTTTGTTTTATGGTAAGTGTAATGTCTATTGACCTACTTACAAGACATGCTGGCATTTTATATTTTTAACTATTTTCGGACAACTTTATCAGGGGTTCACCATTTTCTTGTGCATTGGAAGTTATGTAGTGCACTCATTTAATATTTCGTAACTTACCTTGTGTTCAGCACAGAATGGCCATACTTGCCCTTGTGGTTTTAAACTCTAATTACCTAAATTACGAAGCACTTTAATATAATTAACACGAAATATTGAAATTCATTCGAATTCTAAAGTGTATATGAACTTATTGGAACGCACCTCACAGAAAAGGATATTGCAAACCATATACGAATAAGAAAATAAATTATTTTGAAACTATATCTCTCTTATTTATATAATTTGTATTTTTCTTATGGCGTTCACACTGTTATGTGAGCTTATAACCATATTAATAATAATAATACTAATAACTTCATTTATTTTAGGATTATTTTTCCTTTTGTTGTAATGAATATATACTTAATATTCTCAGATCTTATATATCTCTTACAATATATCATAGCCTTTGTCAATAATCCGAGGGAGACACGGGATAGATACCAGAAAGTCTGACGAGCCCATGCCACCTGTATAGTATTTGTACTGTTTACCATCATGTCGCTTTCCAATTTCATTTTTTTCTAATATACACTTTGGTGAGCACGTCAGGGAGCGTTACGGTTACTGGAGGAGGTGACAGAAAAATCAATCTCTAGGCTATTGGGTAGCCAAACTCCATGAGTGTCACTAGCCTCAGAACAGCAGTTAAATGTAATCAATTCCATCCAGGAGAAAATGTAGTTTGTGCTGCTTCGGTTCCTAAAGTACTAAAAATATGTAACCTAGAAAATTGTTAAACGCTAACTTGGCCCAAATCAAATGTCTGGGGTGTAGATTTACATCCGTATGGTGATTTCATTTATTCAGGGTCACTTATTCGAGGATGATGTCAGTCATGACGTCATCATAAAAAGTTAAGGAATCAAACATTTTTAACAATGCCGTGCCAGCTAATGCAGCTGAAGCTTGATACAAGTTGCAAAATACCATTCCTCACTTCCCAAAGTAGTACCACAGGAACAATCAATAGCAAAAAAAACTCATTGACGTCAGCATGTGTTAAGTTGCAAATTTATAGCGTATCAGGAGAGCTTTTTAACTCTGATTCTTTGAATGGGATATAGTATTTATTTATCAGTATTTATCAGTAATTGGTCAGATACTTTGTCACCTTCTTTTGTGCTATAATATCGACGCGTTCTCTAATCTCACACCGTGTGTACACTGATGAATCACATCGCTTCAGTCCAAAATCGACATGACTTTCGTTCTGGCTGAGGCTGCAAGCGATATCTGTGAAAATAAAATTGAGGTCAATTAACCAATCCTCTCCTGTGAGCGCCATTATGCCAGGCTCTTCTGTTCTCAGTAGAAAAAGAAGGCACATCCTCGACAGCACGATTCAAACAAAGATACATTTGTTTACAAAGCAGTGCTCAGCCAGTGTGTTGGAAACATATACAGGAAATACATGGCTGATTTGTGGCTCTTAAGCCTATTCTATTATGTTACATTCGTTGAAAAAATACCTTGATAGGTTCTTACTGTGTAAACATGCAAACTACATATAAATACTGGTATTTGGACGCACCTGGAAATACGTCGTAATGTCGTAATAACAGGAGCATAAAAAGCACATTCCACATGACCAAGTTCACACAACGTTATGCCATCACAAAACCAGGTTTCCCTAAATTTCTTACAGCAGACCATAATGCTGTGTGTGTGTGCATGTCTTTAGCAGGGAGTAATGTAAAACACATAGTGCACAAGTCGAATCACAGTAATGAAACCGTTAAGCGTAGTGCTCATCACAGAGAGGGAGTGATTGAATACAATTTTTGTTGGTTTTCGCAGATACAGGAAGACATGCTGAATTCAGTGCATGTGATAGCTGTTGGAGATGGTGGGTGGTGAATGATCCATAGAGCGAATAACATGATTGGGGAATATCTAGGCCAGTGAAGTACAGTAAATTCTTCACTTCAGGAAATAACACAGAGCCACGGATCGTCACAGAAAGTTGTACACTAATGTTTGTGTGGGCGCATATTAAATGCGGTCTCAATATCGGTAAGTATAATTTACGACAAGCAATCCTAAAAAGTGAAAAGAGAACGACTTTGGTGCTAAGAAGCCTCGAGTCTGACTGAAGATGAAGAGGACAAAAGGCTTCAGCATGCCTCAACATTGATCATTCTCACGCATATAAATCTATAAATAAACATGCAGAACACAGAACGCAAATAACAACCTGTGTATAATCAGGCGCGAACTTCTCATTCTGTGGGTTAAAACCTGATTCCGAGTTGATTAGTTTCGACACCCCCTTCGACAGTACTTGAGTGCATGGATTTTGTTCCATCCATCGGTCCAAAAATATCAACCATTCTTCAATAGGCCAATTTCTAAGTGATGTTCTTTCCTTCTAACAATATTTACTTTTCAAAATCTAACATAGCCCGTCCCACCATATAATTATTGGGGCATATTCAGTGTCCCCTGCTAACCTCGGTTTCGATATATTGGACAGAGCAGCCGTGCACTTAATGCTCGTGTCACGGAACACGAATCAATATACGAGACTATGATCTGTTCCAATAAAAAATTGAGTAGCGCTGTTTGAAACAGAATAACCGCTTGTAATTTTCCGATGTCAAGATAATAAAAAAGCTCACTCTTCGGCAGAACTGGTTTTGTTTGGAAGCTTTTCTCAATCTTCTGTTTAGGAAATGTGTGGTAATTTCAGATACTTCCCCGATACTCGCCATCTTAGCACAATTCTTTTTTGTTGCGTTCTGACAGATAGCAGAAAGATCACCTAAAGCACGATGTTCGACAAGTCGCCAACCCACTATCAGCCCACCGCAAACACGTGCAGGTATAACACGTACTTCATGTTTTATTTGCCTGGAAGGTGGAATTCCTTTGGTATATGGGAGGATTAAAGTAATTAATTCCGCCGGAACGCAAGTCAGCGTCATCATACAGTTAGTTTCTTCGTTGAAAATTTAGAAATTACCCCCTGTACAAGGTGCATGAACACGATACACAATGAAACTGTCCAAAGTTGACGCTAATGCATCTTATTCGTTTTCTTTCTCCAATAGATTCCGATCGGGAAATGAAGCACAATTTCAAGAAGACCGAACGAAGACAACCCGTGCGTGAAGTTCCAGCCTTCACTGTTCAATCTCTCCAGGGAAATACTGAGGTAAGAAAAATAATGTTACTTGTAAATACGCATTTTGCAGTGAGAAATGCATATACATATATTCGTATAGTGACATTAAGTAGTGGATCAAGTGTAAGAAAAATACATGTTAAATCCACAGTCCGAGAATTAAAATTTTTATCATTTATTACCTTGGGTTATCCATTTATCTTGCAGCTCCTATAGCATAGTAGTTTACAAGATTTTAAATTCGAATCCTTTCAAGGCATGGATGTAGTGCTGATATGTTAAACGCATTTCATATGGAATGTTCTGCTTTATGGGATTCCTGCTCCTTACTATGGCGACTGCAAATGCATAAAAGTATAAAAAGAGTGTTTATTATCAAACGAACGTTCTGCTACACATATTGAATAGAGTTCGCGCATTGGAAATGGGGTTTGATAACCACGTTACCACAAGTATCCATAAATCAATATATGCATCTATCTATCTATATATATGAGCGTATAAAACGAGAACTAACTTTATTAAGAAACTAACGGGTTGGTTACCAATTCCCAACATGGATTTAGAAGCAAAATGTAGTCTTAAGGTTCACCCCATAAGAAGTCGATAATAAGCCCCTAGATTCCTGTCGGCGTAGTTCAGTCGGAATGCGGTCATTCCAAGGATGACAGATCGCAGGTTCGAATTCCGGTGTCGACAAAAGTGTAGCTTTTCTTTACAAAACTTAAATATTAACACATATCTGGCCGACTGACTGATACGCCTGCTCTCACGCTGAAACGAATAGGAAATGAAAGTCAACCGTTGATCACCGAAATACGCGATGAGACTGGTGAATTAAGATAAGAATGCACGAAATGATTAGACGCATCAAGATTTATTTGATGGTAGCAAATTATATCGATATCGAAGTTTCGTTGATATAACGTGGAGAAATGTGCATTGTTGTGTTTGTTCTTCCAAGCTATTTTCAGCGCGAGTGTGTTGCGCTCTCAATATCTACAGCAGCACACTTAATGCACCCCGCCATAAAATCCATCATCTCCACCACAGCTCCTATACGCCTTACCCCTAATCAACTAACCCATCCTTATCAACACAAGCTCGTAACCGCCAGAAATGTTTATTATTAGGATACGCCACTTGAAACTGATAGTCATTTAGGGATAGGTCAGCCGCAATTGTGGCGCAGCGGTTCTCTTATCGGACAAGGAAATCACAATGGCTCGGGTTCAAATACCGCTATAGCGTGGATGCTGTGCTTGTTCAATCATGTCATTTTTCGTAAGAGTTTTCTGCGTTTTTAAGCTCTAGAAAAGCACACTTACATATAGTCCGTGCTAGGAAGTCCTGCACCTCCTCCGGGATACAAAACAGGAGTCCAACTTCTGGTTAATACAGGGAGTGACATGTCGACTCCTAGGTTCCCCAGACACATAGTTTTACGTGGTAATCTTGTGTTTCGCTCAGCATGGTCTTTACAGCCTCTTGTGCCATTAAACTTCAAATGACTAGTCAACCAACCTACCATATCACTGGGATCGCAGCGCCCCACCTTGGTGGCCGATAGCGGATTCGTTGAAAAGAAAGGATGGTAACGCCAAAAAAAAAAAGGTAAGATAGGAATATTTTCGAGAAGCGGTAACTCTTTCTATGTTTATAAACTCCCCTTTACGGGATCTGAATATTAAAAAAAGCGTAATATAATTCAAAGTTACTTGAAACTATGTTAGCAACTAACTAGATTTCACATGTAAACAGTTTTACTTGTGACTATAGACTTTTCCTTAGCTTTGTACGGTGTCAGTTCAATGCATTAACGGGCCTTCATAATAGGCACCTTCTGCAGCCAAAGGAAAGGCAAGATGGATAACAAAAGAAACACCAGTAGCTGCAATTATCAGTCCCTCTCCCTTGCAAGCGTGAAAGGAAAAAAAAAACACCTTAAGATGCTCAGGAAAATTAGGAGAAAATCAAACAAAAACAAAGCTTGGAAAATTGTGTTTGTGCTGGAATTGTGGCTCATTAATAATTGAGTCAACACAAGAGAAAAGAAAGTTGGGAGAAACGTATTTTATTCTATATATTGGTTTTAAGTTTTGCCTGATTTGTGTTCTTGCTGCTATCAACAGTCCAAATCCATAGAATTTAAGTACAATGAGCCTTAGATTTGAAAATAGAAGAAAGTAAATGCAATTTACAGCGAATTAAATGCAAATTACTATTATAAAACGATAGCTCTTTATACCTGTTTTCCAAAGCTAAACTAATGACAGCAGCAATTCCAAATAAAAGGAGTTTCACTTATGTGTAGTGACCGCATTATATTACCTTGATGGACTCACTCCACGAAACTACAGCAGTCTACTGCTGTAGTTTAAAGGTTTTAAGTTCGTTATGTATGCTAAGGGAAAAAGAGAAAGAGATAGACAGATACACCTCTATTGATTCATTTTGCGAAATAAAAAAATGAAGTTATCTTAAATTGAATTAAATCCCAAATTTATTTACAATAGAGTGAAATTTACAGATGATGAAACATGATTTGGTTGATTGGTTGGAATATAATGGCAGAAGAGCCTGTTACGACCATGATGTTGCGAATCAAAGGGGATGACGGAACATTGAATGGCTCGGGCACTTCGGGGACGCCACGCCACTCCTCATACTAATGAAACATGAATATACCAATCGTAAAATACAAATGTTGATACACATTTCTCATTTTGGAGGGTGACACTTAAATAAACTGAATGCTCTGGATCCAACACAAGTGACACGTAAAGTTACGTAAAGTTACACGTAAAGTAAGACATACTATATATTAGACAGTGGCCCTTTCGGGCCAGTCGCCGCCTCCACACCTCCCAAGGAGGGTACTAGCGGCCTAGCCGCTGCTAGCTCAGAAATAGAGGAGCCTAAGCTTCAACCGCAGAATTCGGTATCAGGTTCACCCAAGCTGGCTGAACGCCGGAGCAGAACAGCCAACAGAGCTATTACTGATATTAATATCCATCGTCATATCGGGGCGGAGGCAGTCGTCGGACACCCATCGGGTGGGTTGACCTGGCCGCCCACATCGACCAGGTTCAGAGCCTCGGTTAAGTGGCTTAGTGGTGCAGAGCCCCGCCTGACCGAATACGGGAAGACATGTGGAGATACACCGCCACCGACCTATCCGATACTACGCCCTGCCATAACTGCACGAGTATCCGGATAGCCCAAGCCGTAACCCTAAGCCCAAAGGCCAGAGGGTTCGTACCCAGCCGGATGGCAGCCGTCCAAAAACGATACGTCTGAGATCTCTACTCTGCGAAGCAGCAGTAGGGTAAAACTAACCTGTCTCACGACGGTCATGAATGGCTGGTAAGTAAGATATGTATTATTATCCTGAAATGAGTTGCTATTATTTTATTGCATCATTCAAAGATACAATGAGAAGATCGGCCGCTAAGTGCAGCTCATCTATCTCAGGGAAGTCATTCGCTTTTCAAACGCACGAAAGTGAGGAAGAGAACTTGCATCAGAGTAGAAAGAATGGACAAGATTAGTAATGGATTGAGGTTTTATCACTGGTCTTGAGCTACAAATCAGATGTTAACGCGTGAGCGTTATAGGCCAATATCGTTTACGCCTTATCATCCGATTTATCGCTCAAGACCAGAGATGAAACGTCCTCCACCCAAGAGAAAGTAAAGGAATATCGAAGGTCAGATAGGAAAGATAGTACACAGACAAGAGAAGACAAAAATAGAAAGGAGAGAAAGGAAGAAACAGGTAAGTAAATTTGTATTCAAAGTGTGAAAACGTGCGGATTTGGCAGTAGTGCAAAACGGTTTATTTTAAGGATCGGCTTGTTTCTTTGTTGAGATCTACTATTTAACCACGAAGCTAATGTTTTTCGCGACTCTTGCTTTGATAAGCTTCTAGGTTTTCTCCTTATTCATTCGCTTAAATTTCTGTTTTCTCAAAATCCTCTGGTGTTCATGTTTTCTAAAAGAAAAAAGGATACTTTTGCCGTTATAATAAGAAAGTATAATTTTTTCTCATACTTTCGTATTATAACGGCAACAACAAATCGCTTTGGCAATGCTCATAACTGCGAACATTAATGTATGTGGCAATAGTGTGTACATTAATGTGTGTATATATAAGCATTAATGTAACACTTACATGTACTACACATTACTTCAGTAGCATAGTAATAGCTCCCGCTAAACCCTCTGAGTGGAAGGGGCAGACGAACCAGGGAGACCCACTTCAAAATGAAGGTCACCTTTGTGTCGAAGCTCTGAGACTCTCCGGTATAGTACTTCACTAACTACTGTATTAACTTACAAACGTTCATCTAACAAGTATCAATACATTACTACAAAACAAAAACTACTATTTCTTTTTTGTAGTACATTACTCCATTTATTTCTCCTGTAATTGTTTCTTCGCAATAACATCACCACATACACTGGTGTAAAAATTTAAGGACGAAAAAAAGACATGTTTATAAAAACAGTACGTATGGTTGCATACTAAAAGAAAAACAGTGCTATTGACAGAATGTTCACACACACACACAACGTGTTTTAATATAATATTCATGTTGAAAGGAGTGTTTCTGCAACAGGTGCAAGTTGACTGACGACATGGTTGCACAAATAATATACAATACGGATTAGAAGTAAGTCTGAGCGTCATGTCAGACCGTGAAGTAAGATGCTACTTTGTACGCAACGCGGCATACTCAGAACAACAAGATTAAGGAGCTCTTGACGCAACTTCTCACACTTCAATTTCATTGCACGGATGGGGGTCTTTTTGTTAGTCGGTGGTAATTGTTTACCAGCAACACGTCTTCCCCAGGCAACCCATACATTTTCATTTGGAGTTAGGCCAGACGAAAGTGCTGACTAGACTATACGATGAATACCCTCGGTCTCAAGATATTCCTCTTCTCCCACTGTGCGATGGCAAAGGCACATTATCATCCATAAAACCAAACTCTTCAACGATAACACCTCCGAAAAGTCGCACATGTAGGAGCAGAACGTAATCAATGTATTATTGGCTGGTCATGGTCACTCGGTCATGCACATACAAGTCTGTACGGCCATTGAACCAGTTTTTCCTGCCCATACGATGATAATGCAAGTCGCATATCACTGACTTTACTGAATATTTTCAGGACGATACGCATTTATTACCTCGCGCCATATCAGTTGCCGTCCAGAATTATACTATAGACTAAATCTATTTCTTACTGAGAAGAGTATGTTAGCCCAGTGGTAATGAGTACAATTGCGATGCAGACGACAACATTGCAAACGGGCGGTACGGTGACCTCTCGCGAGTGGGACACACGCAACAGGTCTTCGGGCGTATAGTCATTTCTTTCGGAAACGTCTTGCAACAGTTTTACGGGATAGCTGAGTTACTGTGGCTGCGTGCAACGGACATGCCACATAAGCAGCTGTCCTGCGTCGATTCCGTTTCGCTGAAAGAACACTACACTGATCTGCTTGGGGCTTCGTACTTCTAGCACGACCTCCCCTTTTTGGCTGCTGCACACTCCCCTAGTTCCAAATGCTGCTCAAAACCTAGAAACGATACTGTGTGCAGTAATAAATTCACTAGCGACCTATGTGATTTCGCGCCCTTCCAATTATACTATTATTATTCCGCAAGTGAAATCATTTAAATGATGCCTGGAAGACATGTCCCGAATTTCAACATTGTAACTTCAACCTTGCCCTCCGAATTTTACCTCCAACGAAAACTGACTTCCCTCGCCAATTGCCTGAAATCTTATATCTGTCCTGTCCCGTGACCGACAGATGCATAGTTCACAAATTTACATATGTTTCAGAGCATAAATTACATCACAAATTCGTGCGTGCATCTTTCAACAGGCACGTGCTTTTCAATTAATTTCTAATGGCTGAAAGTAGCATAGGTCTTTACGTTTTGATCATCAGTGTATTTACTACACTGGAGAGACCACTGCTTTCTGTCACAAGGAATAAAAGTTCGAAAAATAAAAGTTATCAAAAACTGTATGTAATTCGTCTCCTTCGCCCTACATTATCAAATAAAGAATTTACGCGATCGAAAACCCGCTGGTGACTGACCACGGTGAAATCGGCGATTAACTGGTCTGGCTGCTGTATTAGGGCTGCACAGAAGAAAAATTCAATCTCGTATAACTCTGTAGGTATTAGATACAAAGTGCGAGTGTATTACAAAAACCTTTATGATATAAACAAGAAAACTGTCATATAACACAGAGAAGTTAGAATTATCATTTGGTACAGAAAAAAAAAAAAAGAACGAAAATCCTATTTTTATCCTATGTCCTATGTTTATGAGTCCTAAATTAGTGATCGACACATATATGAATAGTTTTTCATGAACAAGCATTAATCTTACAACAGCTTTAGTGCCATATTTTCTTTTAAAACTTAATATCAATATCTTATCATTCCTTATGGATTATTACATTGAGTTTCGTCTGCTGAACGTGTGTCCCATTTGCCGTTACTCAATTTCATACGTACTTCAGATTTGTGTTTTAAAAGTCTTTGATGTATTATACAAAGCACACTTGCATGTCGCTCAATAAATAAAATTATTTAAGGATTGTATTTGATGTAGGCCGAACCTCGACGACTGGATTTTGCGTATTACTTACCGATTTTCTTCACCGGCTTAATAGAGTTTTTTCATCCATATTGCATCCTCGCCGTGGAAGGGACAAAGCAACTTCTCAACTCCGCTGTCAACGAAACCGTGAAGTATCTTCCAGAGCTAGCCCTCATAATGAAAGGTAATTTGGCTCATTTTCGTTCATCTTCTGCTTCTCGAACATCTATCTGCGAGCAATGACATTAAAGGGAATTGGAAAGTAGATTAGAAAAAACAACAGTTGAAACAAAAGTGACTCTATTAAGAAAGTTTTTTTTTTTCATAAAACAGATATTTGTACTAAAGCAAACGAACCACCGGGAACACTATCTGAGGCCTCCATAATTTAATGAGTGATTGATATTTCAATATTTAATAATTAAGTGTGGGTAAGGACCCTAATGTTCAGCTAGGCTTTGGATACCATAGTCTGATGATGAGACCCTGCGTTTTAAGATAGTTCTAGTGCACTGGATTAGTTTGAATTTATAAATTGCTCTGATTTTAGAACCAAGACAGAGGGGGGAGACCTTGGATGTGGATACTATTATAGCTGAATCCAAGATTCAACAAGCTTTTATCATGAGTGTATTTTAATAGGCTTAATCGATTTTATTCCCCAGCCGATTGAATTGTCTGGTGCTTAATCGATCTTATTCACCAGCCGATTAAATCGACTGAATCGGTTTTGTGCTTAGATTGTTTTATATAGATAATGTTATTGAAGTAACAGCCGCTCTCCTGCTGAGGATCTCACATTTTCGTGAGTAAGGGAGTGGCACGGGGCTCCTGGAATGCACAAAACATTTGACATTTCGCGTTTACATTGTGTTTGACTCAGAATGGCCATTCCGGGTCTCTTTGTTCCATTAAATTCTAATGAACCAAACAGCCGCAGCCACTCTTGTTACACACACGTATGTCGCGAGTCAGAGGCTCGCATTACGCGCCGTAGCCATCTCATTTGAGACTTTTGATGGCTACCCCTATTGGGTTCCAGTCGTTCATGGCCCTCAGTGTTGTCCATTGTTCGCGCTAGCTTCCATTGCCACAGTTGTGAAGTGCCGTGCCAGTCTCCTGGGGGGACGTGTCCCCCTCACCTCCATCTACAGCCGTTTGCGTAGCTTCCAGACGGGAGAGGTTGGAGTTTATAAATTTCGACAGTTCTGGCAGCACATGTCTTGCAGCCGGTGTTTGTATACCGATCGACGGATTCGCCCGAGAGCAAAGAACCCGTGTCACTGCTGCTGGGTGTGGGCATTCTCGCGCGTAATGGCGAGCATCTGTAGCGCTGCCGCAACTGCCCGCCGGCGTTGAGAGGTGTTTTGTCCTATGAAGGGGATAGGCCGAAAACTTCCCGTTACCGTAACTATCTGCGTTACGTAGTAGCCCAGGTCTCTGTATGGCATCGCTCCGACTTTGGGGATGATTTCATAGGTCAGTCGACCGGTCGTTGAAGTATCCCAACAACTTTGCCATGCCTTTATCGTATTCGAGACGAGCCGTTTCTGGTACTGTGCACTACGGGACGTTCTAAGTTATTAAGCTTAGGCGGGAGCCGGCTTTTGCTAGCTGGTCAGCCACCTCGTTACACGGGGTCCCGCAGTGGCCGCGCAACCAGAGCAATTCGACAGGAAGTCTACTGTGCTCTGGGCACACTGCCCCAGCTAGCGACCAGATAAGTGGGGGTTAGGTTCTTCAGTGTCTAGATAGCTCTGAGAACCGACATTCTGTCGGTTAATATCCTCACTCTAGTGTTCGGGGTACGACACCCACCCATTCTACCGGTTTCTGTACTGTCATGGCTACCACTTCAAATATGGTTGCCTCGCCGTTCAGTCTGAATTTCAGACTGTGCTCCAGATTCCTGTTAAGCACACAGTTCCCTGTTTGGGGCCGTCAGTGAAAATCTCGTACCCTTCATCCGACTGATTCCCGGCAGTCTACTAAGTCGGGAGATCCTCCGGGTGTACTCTCCAAGCTTGTACCTCTGACTCCACGAGTGCCTCCATGGTCTCTACATGGAAGCAAGGGCATTGCGTTTCTGCCCCCCGAATGAAGGCGGCTTCCTGGGAAACCAGCAAGTCCAACTGGGGGATGCCTATAAGTACACACAGCGCGTCATTCTAGACCGTTTGAGAGCCTCGGCAGAGATACGAACCGCAAAGATCCTTTAGACGGAAGCTAGGATTTTGACCTCGAGGTCATTACCCTCTACCTTACACCATGCACCGGCAGCCTAAACCACCATCCGCGCTATAGCACTTTTGTGCAGCATACTAAATGCGCCAAATTTCAGTCCCTACGCTGCCCGGGCAATGTATAGTAGTCGTCGCATGACTTGCTCTACTCTTTCCTTTACATGATGGAAGTGAGGGAAGAAACTTAGACTCTTATCGATAGTTACACCTAGAACCTTGATCTCGTCGCATGACTCAGTATTGAGTTTCCCATCCTGAAGTAATGCTTCAGCATACTCAGGACCTTCAAGCGGAAGATAAATATTGCCTGAGTTTTGGGATTGGTTGGTATACCGATAGCAATTTAGTGGCACAAGGACCAGTTAAAGTCATGATGTGCCAAACACAGGGTTGTTTCATAAATAATGATTATTGTGAAATCTACCAATTAAAGGATCAAGGGAACAATTACACAAACAAAAATTTTACAATCAAGAATTAGACGATTCATTACAGAATCAAGTAAATGATCATATAAACAGGAATTTTATAAGATCAGGATCGATGGTTACGTAAAAACATAATCTCAAATTTCATGATATATCTTGGTGGAAATCAAGAATTGTTTAAGAAGATCAAAATTACATGTTGATCTTAAAATGCTTGAAAGATAAAAATTACGAGTGTTTAAAAATTGTGGAACGGGCATGACTACAAGCGGGATATTCATTTTAATATACAATTAATTGTGAAAATGGAAAGGCAACTTGGACAAGACCGCTGATTCCCACCTGGCAGGAAATATAGATGAGTGAGTCGGGTGTGTCCGATACATAGGCGCGTGTCTCAGTAAAACATTCTCTCTGCGTGAACTTCTACAAGGCGAATCACATAGGACGAACTTCACTGCATGCAACTTGTTAGCAGTTTGAGGGTCCCAAACATTGCTCCAGATAGTGCGTACAAGGGCACGGATTTCAGGTTTCATATCGGTGTATGGTATGGGCAATACCAGAGCGCCAGCCGAAGAAGCAAACTTCTTCGCGCGATCTTCTGCCTCGTTCTCACAAATTCCCACGTGTCCCGGAATCCAGTAAAAGCGGATATCAAATTCTTGTTATAATAAATTGCTCATGATAGTATGTATGTGGGACAAATTAGGATGGTAAGTTGACTGTAGTAGATAAAGGGATTGCAAACAACTCAGGAAATCCGAGTATATAAAGCACTTCCTTAGGGAAGGACGATACATGTGCTTGAGTGCAAGGGAATATGGAATAAAGTTCGGCCGAAAAGATGGATGCTTCAGAAGGCACTCTATGAGTAAGTGTAACGTCGCCGCAGACCATGGCTGATACGACACAACCGTTTGATTTCGACCCATCGGTGTATACAGGAATATGGTCGAGATATGCGACTTGGTATTCCAGGAAATACTGCACACACTAGGCATTTGGTCTACTACACATTTAACGTACTTCCACAGATCGAGATACACTGACGGAAAGATTCTGTACCAAGGTGGTAATGAGTTTAATGAATTTGCTACGGCTTCGATGCCAATACGAACCTCAGCTAAAATCGATTGCATTCAGATCCCAAAACTAGGTATGAAAGATAGACATAAGCGAAAGAGATGGGTATAAATCGGTTGAAACACACGACACCATAGTGTGTGACTATTGTGTGTGTGTGTGTGTGTGTTTGTGTGTGTGTGTGATTTTAACCTGAAATAATATTGAAGGCAGAGTTGCTGACGTCGCATCGAAAGGGATGGCTCATTAGCTTCCACGTACAAGCTCTGAATTGGGAAAGTTCGGAAAGCACTGGTGCAGAGACGAAGCGCCTGACGATGCACCGAATCAAGCAATTTTAAACGAGACTGACTAGATGAACAATAGATTACGCACCCGTAATCCAGTTTGGATCGAATAAGATATCGATACAGGTTTAATAGAGAGGTGGGATCAGCTCCCAGCCTAATAGAAGATAAGAACTTAATGATAAGCGATTCCATACACTTCACTTTCAGTTGTATATGAGCAGCAAAAGTGAGAGATCGGTCGAAGACCAAGAAAACGGGTTTCAGGCATAACTTGAATTGGTTCAGAATCTAGATATAAATGCGGTTCTGGATGTAAACCTCGTGTACGGCAGAAATGCATACAGACCGTTTTCTCAGTGGAAAATCTGAAGCCATTATCGTCCGCCCACCGAAATATTCTGTTCAGCGATATTTATAGCCTACATTCCAAAAGTTGCATATTTGCTGAGCTGTAGGAGATCTACAAGTCATCAACATACATGGAGGATTGAATACCTGGAGGGAGATTTGTCAAAATGCCATTGAATTTAATTACAAAAAGTGTAACACTTAGCATAGATCCTTTAGGTATGCCTTAGTCTTGGGAAAAACTGTGAAAAATGTATTACCTATAAGGACCTGGAAAGTACGAGATGCCAGAAAGTTTTCGATGAAATTTGGTACTTTTTCCCGCAGTCCCATTGACTGAAGGTCCCGCAGGATGCCCTATCGCCATATCCGACCATAGACTTTTTCCAGGTCAAAGAAAATTGAAAGAAGATGTGGGCGACAAACAAACGCCTCCCGGACAGACGTCCTCAGAGAAATAAGATTATCTGTAATTCACCAAAGCTGCCTGAATCCATTCTGGAACGGAGATAATAGACAGGATGATTCGAAAAAGTGAACGAAACGGGAGTTAACCCTCAGTTCCAATATTTTTCATAAACAGCTTCTGATCGCTATTGGGAGATAATTGGTGGGTGAGGAAGGGTCTTTTCCATGTTTTGAGAATGAGAGTACGATAGCATGTCGCCACGAAGATGGATGGACAATCGTGTTCCAGGCATACACGGTTGAACTTCTCGGTTGAACACGGTTGAAGGGAACGTACAGAGATTAGAGTGGTAAATTGCGAAG
This sequence comes from Loxosceles reclusa, assembly GCA_001188405.1. Classification (NCBI taxonomy): domain Eukaryota; kingdom Metazoa; phylum Arthropoda; class Arachnida; order Araneae; family Sicariidae; genus Loxosceles; species Loxosceles reclusa. Next base: position 108,787 of record JJRW01S0002306.1, read on the forward strand.
CATGGCATTGTGCAAATCATCGGAACCTACTGCTCTATCGCGCGATCGAGATAGAGCTGAGAAGTGTGAATGCACGCACCATTGTAACCTTCTGGTGTAAAGTACCTGAAGGACAGAGGTGAGTTTTCTGCACATAATTTAGTTTCCCGAAATGAAGTACTATAATTAGTACGGCTTGAAAACCTTGGGAAAAGTTTCTGCCAAGACATCGGCTATACAAGGATGATCTGATAAGGTTCTGCTATGAGTGTTCAGCTTAGATATCGGGTGGGAAGAGAAATTTCCACTGATTGTACGGACTTTATTCCATATTTCTTTCAATTTATAGCGGACGCGATGCTAGATACATATTTCAGCCATGACTCCCGTTGACTGAGACGGGGATACGGCGAGCATTTGCACGAGACCGCTGAAATGGCTGCTTGTTGTCTATGGTCGTATACCTGGGGAAATGTTCCGACTTTTCCTTTGAACTTTGGAGGTCGCGGTACATTCGTGGTTCTACCATGACTTCGGAGATTTTGGTATTCGTGCGAATGTGTGTGGTATGGACGACTTTACTGCTTGGAGAATGGAGCATGTAATGTTTGACGCTGCTTGATCAATATTTTGAGTTTCTATCATCTATCTCGTGAGGTTAACCAATGAGGCATGCAATTCCTCGTCCGCGAAATGAATTTTCCACCGGGGTACACGTTTGAAATCGCAAACCTCAGCGGTGGACTGAGTCAACAATATCGGGAAATGATCACTACCCATTGGGTTTGGATTGACCATGACCGCAGGGTGTACTCTCACGGAGTGCACAAAGACAGATCAAGTGTAGCGAAAGATCTTGTGGCAGCGTGAACATAAGTGTTGTCTCCTGTATTTAGCAGGGATAAGTTGAAATCTGTCAACAGACGCTCGCAGTGAGTCAGGAAAGAGAAAGATAAATATAGTTATGTATAATAATGATTCTCAAATGATTCCTATTTTCTTCTTTTAGCGTGTTTCTAACGGTGCGTCCCCGGCTCCTCCATTTCCATCGAGAGCGAGAGCCACTCGCTGCGATTTTTGTCGTATGATTAATATTTTTGTTTATTTTTTCTCAAATGGGATCAGTCTATAATTTGGTGCTTAGGAAACGGTGGTTTCACGGGACCGGGGGGGGGCAAAGGCTTTAATCGCGAACCGACCAAATCCGGAATTCGACTGGTATGCGTGGTTCAAGAATTCAAATTGCTGCTTTACGTACGTTGTTTTTCACAGTGGCGAAACTAAAGGTGGAGGAACAATTGAAGGGGACTTAAAACGTTTCCCCCAAGTGAGGCATAAAAGTACAGGAAAGGAACAATTTTAGACCTGGTAAAGTTGTCGAAATAGACAGATCACAGAACAGAGTGGCGCGGCAAATCCAGATGAAGTGCTGTATTTTTAATGATATGCGTCTTCCTTATCCGAAGTCTCGTTCGAATCCGATAGTTAGCGAAATCTGAAAGCTAGGAAATGAACTTGGTAATAAAGGTTCGGATTCTAATTTCTTCTTCCTGAGGCGAAATAAGGATCGGAAAAATAACGGAATGGACGATTCTAACAGAGTAAAAAAAATTCATCTGCATTTTCCCATAAATATCTTACCGTAAATCAGTCAAAGAAAACGATATTCTGTGGTGTGTATCTGAGGGTAAGGTCAATGAACAATGGGAAATTGGTTCAAAAAATGATGCGTCGTTGCAACGATGTCTTGCATGACGCGTTGATGTGCGCTGGAAAGTATGCTGAATGGCAGATATGTGGACAGAATAGCATAGCAGCGGTTTTGATACAATGTTATAGTGAACTCGAGTGCTGCCCTTGGATGTAGAAATGTTCCTTCTGGAAAGAGAAAAAATTAATTTATGTCTTTTCTATTTTTATTCCGGCCAAAATTCCAGTTTCAAACATTTATTTAGTATTAAGAAAAAAAACTTTATCGAAATGTGCTAAGGGGTGCAAAGTGCGTTGTAATGCAAAAAATTTACATTGAAAGTGTTTAACGCGCCGTCTGTCGTCTAATTTTTGTTTTTCCGATATTCGATAGTTGGATATTTTCTCCCGATTTAGTCGGCGGGATAGATTTTGTTTTTCGGTTTGTAGCGATTCCATAAAATCGATTCACGGGGACGATTCTCCCAACAGCTGTAAAGTTTACTAACCTTCTGCCTGTGATTAACCTTTAACATTTACCATAAAGCAGTCAAAAGCTAACCTTACAATTCGCTTCCGAGAATGAACCAGAGTTAGGACAGGAGTAATGCTACATGAAATGAGTGACGCAACGAAGATACAAACTAGATGAATTGCCGAGCCCGAAAAAGAAAAATAATTCTGGACAAACTAAAACCGTTTTGTTGTTTAAATTCGATCGATCCTTTTATTAAGGTCTATCAGCAACTTAAGCATGAAGAAGTGCTAAAATTTCTTGATGCTTCGTCACGCGAGTCCTATATGGTCTTATACACTACCGACGAAGTCAGCTTGTTAAAGTCAGCTTGTTCCTATCTAAAAGATAATT
>JJRW01S0002314.1:105762-117078 GCA_001188405.1 Loxosceles reclusa
GTAACTAATTGTTTCAAATTTAACAAGTGTTTCACTTGTCCGATTAAATCAATTTTGGTGTTTAATTTGTTAAGAATTTTATCAATGTGCCTGTCCCATTTCATATTATCTTGAATAAGTACTCCCAAGAACTCAATATCTTTAGTAAACTTCATTTCCTTGGAAATGTATGAAACAAGATATGTACTTCTAGTGTGCCACTTTGGTAGATTATGTGCCGGCCTGTAGAGCAAATCAACCATCCAGTAACATATTTGAACCTGTCTCATTCCAGTTCTGGTCAGTGAATATGTGACTTTCAGTAAACAACTTACAACACTTCAACTCCTTTCAACCATGTTTCCAATCCACAATTTGCTTAAGTACTAACACCAAAAATAACAATAACTGTCTTAAAAAGCAATGACTATTAGCTGAGACAACTACTGCTAAAACAATCATTGCTAAGAAAACAAACAATTGATATAAATTTCTTATTTTTCACTTGGCGAGAGGAATGCCTCAGCCGAAACTTTACTTGTAGTGATGTTGCATGGCAGTTTATGTACTCAAACTTCTCATTGCCTAATTCAAAAGAAGCAAAAGTATTCCTATATCTATATTCCTAAAAATATTACGTCCATGTAGCACTAATTCTGTACTTAGTTTTTTTTTCTCGGATGATTTTTCTTACAACTTCGTTTTTTTTACTAATGATTACCAGTTAACGGTTTCCTTGCTTCTTCATCGTAATCATGAAAACTGACGTTTAATTCGGTATAATGAACCAAAATCGATGAAAAAAATACAGAATAATCCCCGATCAACAAATCACAAATGTACGATCTTACGTAGAATAATTTCTAACTTTTCTATCGTGACCCAAGCGGCCAATATTTTCTTGTAAGTAGCAGGAAGATTATTGCTTTGTGTGGAGTACCAAGTTTAATATGAGAAAACGAACATAAAATAAACAGAACATTCACTTGAACAGGTCATCAACATGTTCTTTGCATATATTCCTTCCTTCATTCTTATCACGTAAAATAACTAAATGTAAATCAAGAATGCAGAGCAAAATGTCTACTAGTCGCTTAATCAATCTTTCAATCTCTCTCCCTGAAAAACATAAGCAGCATTCGAAAGAAGTTGAATTCTATTGCTTCTTTGTTTTTTACTCTTAATGTTTATTTATTTAGAACTCAGTTCAAAGATAAGCATCCAAAGATACATTACTGAGAAGTAAGCAAACTCGTGAAACGATATTTAGGCCTGGTCAAAAAACAAAGAAAACCTTTACAGATGTCTAAAATTGTGTGCTGTACAATTTCGGCCTAAGGAAAGTGGAAAGTGTAAAGTTTCTATCATAAGAAAAACACCGTATTTTTTATGCCAACAAAGAACTCTAAAAAAAAAAACAGCATTCACTTTATAAAAGTAGAACAGCACTTTTTTTTCTTTTCTTTTGCAACGCATTTGACCTTACTTCCATTTTTTGCCCAGTTTCTGCATTACAGCATCACGTTTCGGTATTTGACAGGAAAATCTAGTCTCTTCCACCTTATGTACATGTATACTCTAGTATATATGTTTCCTTTTTTTTTATCTTCCTCTTCTTCCCGAAGAGATGGCTGTTTCAATTGAATCACAGGGAACTGCTATCCAAAAAATTTCAAAATTCAATCACGTAATCGCGTCGCACTTTTATACTCGGTTCTTCGGTATTCCTACCTCCACCTTTTCTCCTTTACTCCGTTCGGAATATCTTTTTTTAAATTATCCACATCTCGGAAATTTGATCATTGTATGTGCGCCATCTGCAGTTGATTCCAAAGGCTTCTTTTGGACAAGGGGGAAAGTTCCAACATTTTTCCATTAGAAGTAGGCAAGAGCACGCTGCTAGCAAACGATGTTTTCTTTCTGCACAAAAAAGGAAAGAAGTGGAGTCATTCGAGGAAAACACCCGTCGGAAATCTCATCTTCCACATAATATCATGTTTCCAGTTTTTTACAATAGTAGATAGGATTTAGCATAATTTTATTTCATGTTTCAGTGGCTTCGGGGAAAATTTGCTGCTTTTGTGTCGGGAAATGTAATGATACTTGTGTGGATTTCCGCGGCAAGTAAATGTAACCTGATTGCCGAGTTTTTAAAATCCCAAATTTTCCACATTGCAATATTGACATGTTATTTTCCAAATATCTATTTTAGAATTTTTAATATAGACTTTTCGTATTAGAGTACCAGATGATTCAAAAATTACTTTATAGCTTTGTATAGGTTGTTATGTCCACACACAAATGAGTTCAAAATAAGCACAGAGTTACACCGTCAGTGTAGCTTAATCGGTTAAAGCGCCCGCTATGGACCTCTGGGGATGGCAGATCCGTTGGTTCGAATCCCGCGTCGACATAAGTTTTTCCTTACAAGATAAATACTCAAAAGAGACAAAGACCCTTCCGTATCCATAAGTGAGTTCTTTCGTGCAACATGTGAGGTGAAATTAAACAAAAAAAAACTTCCATCTTAATGGTTTTATTTCAAACTGAAAAGCACTGAGTGCCATACTTGAAAAATTTAATCAAAAGCATTTGAATGTTTACAGAATTCAATAGCGCTAATGCGTTTCTTTTACATTTTTCCACAACGCTACGAGTTAAAGGATTGCAATTTTAACTTTCAAAATACATTTAGATGTACTTAAATTAGGAGTATCGATTTATATATCCCACATTGCTAATTCCAGCATGTTAGAAAAGCACACGTATTCTGAATAAACTTGCTATTTGCACAATTGAAATGTTGTTTTAACGAATGATTGTTCTATTATACGTAAATAATTTATGTACATTAGAAAACAAGAATTGATCCAGAAGTGTTGTTACTAAAAAAGAAAGCTCGCTTCTATTCCTAACCAATGTCAAATAGTTTAATATTACTTTAATTCCCGTTAGCCAACTTGACGGAGAAAATTCAGGAAAGGAAAGGAAAAGCCACCGTTCATTTTTCCTTTTAGCCCACTTTCTCCTATAAGAACAGTAACAACGCCCAGACACGAAGTTCTGTCTCTAAGAATCATACAATTTGTTTAGTCTCATTTCATTGTTTTGCGATCCGTACATTGCATGGTTTTCGTGACAGGCAGTTTGAGCTTCAGTGCTTAGTAATGCTTCATATGCAAAGTGGTCACAAAATAATTTTTACCGATATACAAGCTACTAACGGACGAACCGAATGACATACGAAGGGAGAGTGAAGGGAAGAAAAATAACGAGGTCACGCGGTTACGGTTTCACCGACAAAATGTCGAAAAATTCAAATTGCAACACTCAGTTTTATGCATTGCAAAGTGATCGGAGAAGTGAAAAACGATGACTGGCTTCTAACGATACCTGTAGCATGGAAGAAGCTGGCGCAACACACTGACAAAGAAAAATGTCAAAACAACAAATAAGGACAGAGAAGAGACTGAAAAGTAAAATATTTTAATTTGTTTCACAAATAAAACACGAAAAACTTTCGCGGCCGGAACCTTCGTTAGAGATGAAAGCTTCTGGGCTGGATTGCCGCGTCCTGTCCTCAACTACGAGCCGACGTTTCGATGTGCTTGCACACAGCCTCCTCAGGGCAGACATCTTCTCTTGTCTACAGCTCCTCGTCAAATGATAATCTTGTTTCACAAATGCTACACGTGTGTCCGCCCTCACGGAAGATGAAACTTTGCATGCGAGAGATGGTGGACATCAATAAAGCACATTCCATGGCTTGAACCTAACGTCTAATTGCCTCTTTCACATCAAATGGAATTTGTGGGTTCGTTGTGTACACGTTGGATTAAAATATTCCCACAGCGAGAAATCCACTGGAGTGAGACCGGAGAACCATGGTGGTCCCGGAAACGGGAAATGCCGGAAGATAATAGTGTCACCAAACTGTTGTGCTAAGACAAGTTTGACAGATGTGGGAGTACGCAATATAGTATACACAAGACGTCAGACAGAGCATATCGTTGTATATGTCACTATTCATTCCCGGCAGTCTTTTTTTATCAGTGAGAAAAAATTCTCCAGGCGTTTAGTATCGCTCATCGTGTACAGCAGGTATATGTTTTTCTTTTGTCCCAGAAGGGCCAGAAGAAAACATTTAGCATCTCTGAGCGTGAACGACGACTTTAAGGAGAAATTTATTCTCACTGATAAAAAAAGAAGCTGCCGGGCATGTATAGTGATATGCATACCGAGATCACAGAGGCAAAACTTTATTTAGAAATTCAAGTCCGCTCAAAATGCGGAACAGCCCAAAAATAAATAAAAAACCTGTCTCAGATTGCCAAAGAGAATGTTCAAAGATCTATCTGAATTGTGTTCCTTTGGTTTAGTGCTTAGCACATTCGGGTACCAACCGGAAAACCCTTGTTCGTTCCTAGGAAGGGCCAGAAATACATTTAGCATCTCTGATTGTATACAGAAGCTATGTGATCTCAGCGTATATCGTTTTTGTATTCCGGGAACAATGTAATTCACCAACATTGCTTCGCAATGTACTGTAACCATGATGCAATGATTGTTCACTGATGGTGATGCTGCTTATCAAGATGACAAAGCCCCTGGTCTCACACAGCACACATAATCCAGGATTGAATTTCTGGATACCAACGTGAAGTTTGACATTTTTCATGGCCTCCACAATCACCCGATCTCAATATTATTGAGTTTTTGTGATCAGTGTTGGAGAAACATTTTCTACCGTGCTATTTTCCTTCATCATCATTACTGGAATTTACCAATATTTTGCAGGAACAATAGTACAAAATTTTCCAGAAAACTATACAGGATCTCTATTTATTTATTCCACGGAAAATGCAAGCAGTTCTGAATGTCGAAAGCGTTCCTATGTCACATTAGTGTAAGGTTATATGTTTTTCTTGTGTTCCATACTTTCGGCCACCCGTTGTACATTCCTTTTTACACATGCACTCTTATGAAAAAAGCTTTAATTTACATTAATCATTTTTTGCAAATCTTATTGTGATTTTGAAGGCCAGATACGAGAGACAAGTACAAATTTTAGGAATTGTGAAATACAATAAGAGTGGAAGCGTGTTGCAATTATAGAGATTGTGTTATTTTATCTATTTCTTTTTGAATACCTCCTATATCTCCTTTTCTTTCAACCTCTATGTAGGCCTTTTGGGAAAAAGATTCAAATTAAAATTTTATTTCCAAACTCTCTCTGCTGTTATACACTAGGGCACAATGGGTGAAGCAAATACTTGAAATAGCGTTTTTACTGTCTAATGCTGTATCATACTAGGTTTCAAAATACTATCTTATTCTTTTGGGAATACACTTTCTGCAACGGTATCTTATCTTGTTTCATGACATGCGCAAAGATGACAAATGCAGTTTCTAAAAGAAAATCGTGAATCCTATGATAGTGCAAACAGGACTAAGAAACGCTTATAAGGGAAAAATTCATCTTGCCTTCGTTCTTAAACCAAAGGTAATAGACCGTAATTGTCATCCATTTCCTTTAGCGTATGCTAGTTTTGCATTTAGAAGTTGTTTCCTGAAGCATCATTTTAGACGATGCGGTCAGCACAACGAACGTAGCGTTTCAATTCAAGATATCTCTCGAATACTAAGTAAGAGCCATTTCCTTTTGGCATTAAGACTCCACAAAGTACCACTTAGCTTGAAATGGATAACTCCGCTTTCTTCCGCAGTATTATAACATAAATTTTCCACTAAATATCCTCATCTTCATATCTCTTTATGGCTGTGTAGAGTTAACCTCGTCAATTTAATGTGCGTAGCCATACGATACACAAAGTTCTGAAGCATAATCATGTATAACTGCGAATACTTCATTCTTCAGTAGTTCTTCTGAAGAACACAGAGAGCAGTAGTTGCAATACAAATATACCGGTGGACAAAACTTAAGGACGAAGAAGAAATGGGCATGCATATGGAAAGTAAGTGTGGTTATCGAGTAAAAGGAAAACAATAGTATTGATAGCATATTTAACGTGCTTTAATATAATAATCTTGTTGAGAAGAAGCATACAGGGTGTTAAAAGAAGATGCTTTTGTATAAAGAACATATTGACCAACAAGATGGTTGTACAAATAATGTACAATACGGACTAGAAATAAGCTTAAGTGTCATGTCAGTAAGGGATATTTCCAACTTAAAATGCGATGCAACTATGCACGCGACATGGCATATTCAGAACAACATATTCTAGGAGCTGTTCAGTCAAGTTTTCCCACTCTATTTTCACTGCACAAATGAGGTCCCCCTTGTTTGTCGGTGTATATTGTCGACCAGCAATACGTCTTCCCAAGGCATCCCATACATTTTCAATTAGATTCAGCTCCGTTGAACGTGCTGGCCAGATTATGTGATGAATTACCTCGCTGTCAAGACATTTCTCTACAGCCAGTGTGCGATGACAAGGCGCGTTATCATCCATAAACCGAAACTTTTCACCGACAGCACCTCGATAAACTCGCACATGTTGGAACAGAACGTCATCAATGTACCGTTGGCTCATCATAGTTCCTCAGTCAAGCACATACAGGTGCGAACATCCCTTAACCATAATACTAGCCCACACCATGGTGCTGCAAATCGCATATCTCTGCCTTCTGAATAATTCCGGGCCGAAAATCACTGCCAACCTCACGCAATATCAGTTGCTGTCCAGAATCAGACGAAAGACTAAATCTACTCTCATCTGAGAAGAGCATGATAGCCCAGTTGTCATCAGTCCAAATGCGATGGAGATGACACCATCTGCAAACCTGCGCTACGGTGACCTCTCGAGAGCGGAATACATGCAACAGGACTTTGGGCGTATAGTTTTTCTTTTGCAAACGTCTTGCAACAGTTTTTACGAGATATCTAAGTTCTTGTAGCTGCGTGCAATTGCGTGCCAAGTCACCAGCTGTGCTGCGCATCTATTTGTTTTTGATGAAAAAACAATATTCTGATCCTTTTTGTAAGTCATATTGCTAGGACGACTTCCTCCCTTGCACCTGTTGCACCTTTCTCCAGTTGCAGAATTTGTCCATAACATATAAACGATATTGTACACGCTGTTAAATTCAGGAGCAATATCTGTCATTTGCCGCCCTTTTTCTAGCTTTCCGATTATTCTTCCACAAGTGGAATCATGTAATTGATGCCTGGAAAACAAATCCAGAATTTCAGTATTGTAATTTCACTCCCTCCTCTCTGAATTACTCATCCAACGAAAACTGACTGCCCCCGCCAACAGCCTGCAATCTCTTATCTGTGCTGTACTGTGACCGACACGTGTGTAACTCAAAAGCTTTTGTAAGTTTCACAACATATATCACATCGCGAATTCTTATAACTTTGAACAGACTGATGCGGTTAAATTTTTAGCTACGATCTTTGAAGATAGCGTACGTTACAATCCTTACGTTTTGTTCACCAGTGTTTATTGTATTTCGTGTATGGGGAATCGATAAGAAAATATAAATATTAGTTTAAACGTTCTGTAGCATAAGCACATCGCTTAAGTGGCATTCACCCTAGCATGGTTACCTACCGAGAGAAATGCCACTTATATACAAATATATATATATCTTTTTAATAAAATTGTTAAAACATCAAAAATTTGATACATATTGTAAAAAAAAACTTTACTTTCTGTCGAAGCCGCAATTCGAGCCTACGGACCTGCCATCTCCAGAGCCGCCGATCTAACCGATCAAGCTAAGCCGACTCTTGAATGTCGAAGCTTATTTTGAGGTAGTTCGTGGGTAGACATTACAATATAAATTTCGCGAATAAGGATATACACATACACTCATCAACCAAAACATAATGACCACCCTCATGCGCAGGGAACGAGCGTACCCCTGTGCCTGGTAAACACGGAGGACACACATGGCATGGTAGGAAAAGTACATAATAGGTTCTGGGGATACAAAGGATTCATTCTGTCGATTACCCTTAAATATAAGGCAGAAAGCTTTTGATTTAAAGCAGTTTGACCAGGGGTAAATTCTTATTTCCCCACAGGCTAAGAAGTTATTGGTCTTATGTCGGGTGTTCGTGACCTGCTGTCGATATAGTATCTATCAAAAGTGGATGAATGACGGTGAAACCGCCATCAGATGCCAAAGCTGCTTCTTCAAAGGATCACCTTTTTTGATGAGTACGGCAAGTGACGTCTCTGAGGTATCCTAGCCATTTAATGTTTCGTACATACCTTATGTTTGGCACAGAATGGCCTTAACCGGTATATTTGTGCCAATTAATTCCAAATAATCAAACAACCGCAGGCTACTCCACCTAATAAAAGTGAAATGGGCTGTTACGGGTAACCCAGCTAATAGCTAAATACAATGAAATTCAAAGTACGTGTTTCAGTGCACGCAGTTCATCCTACTTCCTCGGATGTGGAACTACGCAGAAGATTACCCTTACGTGAGCTGATGTCGATCCAACATCATCGTCACTTACGACTCCAACGGGCACGTGAACACCATGAATAGACTATTCTCGTAGAAAGAGGTATAATGATTTCTATCAAATGGCACCTATGGCCGAATCAGGGTAGGATGTCTTCCAGAAGGAGAGTTGCTCAGCCCATGTGGGTAACGGCTCGAAGTAAGAGCCCTCGCGGAAGTTTTATTGTGGAGTGAAGTTTTAAACTCAGATGGAGAGTGTGGAAGCCTCATTTGGGAATTAAGCGATAGTGTGGGAAACTAGTGACGCTCGCTCTATCGCCGTCTAAGTGCCGCCGTTCATCATCAATGGGCTGCCCTATTCATCCTGTACCTGATGAAAGAGGTGCAGCTATTTTCGGAACTGACAAGAATAACTTCGTTGCTATCTTTTGCCTGAATTGGGACCTATGTCTTATACAAACCAGTCTTAGTAAGACCAAAGCTTTAAATGTTATGTTAGGTACAAGACTCTCCCGGAAAAGTTCAAATGAAGCGGATTTATTCTCTCTCTCTCTGCGGGAAAGTCAGCGGGTTGTAAATGGTTAGAAGAACAAACGTGTAATTTTCGGGAGTAATGGAGGTGATGACTTTCAGAATCAATTAATTGTTTTAGCCCGTCTGAATTTATGTCTGTCAATCAATGAATAAATATTAACATGTGTTACGGGCTTAACTAATATGTTTTGAAATTTGAACATTGTTTCATAGAAGAAAACGGATTGTGAAAATAGCCCCACTGGAGCAGAACGTCGCGATCGTGGCCGTTCATCTGCAAATGTCCTGCCCTAGGACAATGTATGCAATAGCATTAGCACGTGAACGAGTGATATGTTACATGGCGCAGCAATTTAAATAAAAACTATCCATAAACCAATTGATAATGTGTTCGTTTTACGAATTAATTGCAGAAAGACTGATGAGTTACATCTTTTCTTGAAAATATTTTCACTTTTTCCTGACAGAGCACTATTCAACATAGGACTATTCGTGATGGAGACGGTGATTTCCATGAAACATCTAGTGATATAACACGAAATTAATTAGTGATTACACAGAAATTCCTCATCTGAATTACTTTGTCTCGAGTTTATTAGTTCGATTTATAAAACCGCACCTCAAGTCAATGGGCAAAAAGTTGTTTTTCTCCCACATTCGTGTACTTGGTACATGATATACAACATTCTGGTACAGTAATAGTCATCACCCACTATTGAATCGAAAAAACTATGTTGTTCTTGTCATTATCTTTAACTAAAAACATTAGCTAGACAGCCAGTCATATATTCATTGGGTCCAGGAAACGTCCTCTGTGATGCTGTATAGTACTTGCAGTAGAACATCTCATTCGAATTGCCTGTTTATTTGTATCAGTAGTTTACCTTGACGCCTATCTGGGAACAAACACAAAGCTGGGTTGGTTAAACACTGGTCCTTCGGGCATGGCCTTAGATTCACCTTAAGTCATCGCTCATGTTAATTGTTTCGTTGCGAATCGCGTGTTCTTTCTCCAAGCATCGTGTAATCATAAAGCGACTTTAAGCAATTTCTGTAACACAATTTATAGGGCAAGCCGATAAATCTGAAAACCCTTAGGGTATTCCTTGTTCTCTTTTCTTGCAAAACTTAAGGCGCGTGCACCATTTCTGTTTAATTATTTGCATGCCATCATTTAATCTCCGGGAACAACCTATAATTCGACCCAAAGATTATCATAATGTTTTGACTAGACAATGAATATTTCATACAACTGATTATTTGTAGCTACATCCACGTCAGCAGCTGTCGTTATTTATAAACAATAAATTATCCCTTTATAACTCTTATTTTTATTAACATTCCATTCTGATTCGTTTTATTAGCTTTAAAATACGAATGATTGTATTGGACATTTATATTTTCTCCTAACGAGGAAAAAGTTTTCCTTCTCAAGGCTACTTCTTTTATTAAATCCCATATTTGAAGAATATTTCCGAAGAATAAACTGCGTTTGCAATAAATAAATATTTGTTGCTCGGAGATGCACCCTAAACGTCAAGAAAGTAAACAATTCAGCCGGGCCAATCACGCCAACCTTTTATTAATTCAAATAAAAACCCCGAGTATTGGTAGTTCCCAATAAATTGCAGATGGTCCCGACTGCGCCCTAAATCAGAGGAGGCGAGTAATTGCAGCAGAGCCAGAAGGCAAGATTGTGATGTGAGGTGATCACTGATCCAGCCGGTTTCCTCAGTGAATGAGGATGGAAGAGAAAATGCCCTCTCTCCTCCCTGGAGCGCTTAATGTCCTTAATGTTGCTCGGACGGACCTTTAGTAGGACACATAAATCTGAGACTCGGAGTTTACTTCCCCAAACGTATCTCCCATTATTTTCTTCCATAAAACCGCACAGAAGTTACTTTCATTTCGAATCGAGGAATACAAAATATTTCCATAATTGACGAACTTCCGAGAGTCAGCGTTAATGATTTCTTTGCCAACTCACGTTTCGCTTCTTAATTGATTTTGGGAAATTCTCTCGTTCGCAGCAAGTTAAGTTTGTGGTGCTGTACTCGTAAAATTCTGCCTTTAATTAATTGTTTTTCAGACTGATAAAAAAACAATTTTAGTCAATTTTGTTTAAAATGAGAACCACTTCCGTATGCTTAAATTACTTCAGCCTCACTCTTATTTTATTTACATTATAAATGAAGGTTTTCACAATTTGTGACTACGTTTATCGATCTTCTCAGCAATTTAGAATTTTCTCATGTATCAAAGGATTAACGGCACAATGTGGGACGACAAGTGATGTCAAAGCGTCAATTTACTGTATTATGCATATGTTCGAGCACTATTATTATAAATTTGTTC
>JJRW01S0002330.1:67266-84925 GCA_001188405.1 Loxosceles reclusa
TCAACTTTTCCTGAACTAAGTAATCATTGATTTAGCTATTATTTTATTTAATTGTGATACAGCTGTCGTACAACTTGTAGACTAGTGTGAATTCAGAACTCACCATTACTGTCGTGAAACTTTGAGGAATGGTCTGACTGATAACTTGTCAACAATATCCTTTACATTCAACAGTTTGTTGTTGCGAATCACTGTTTGATAATGTAACACACAAGGCGCGATTTTTCTTCTAGTGCTGAAATTTCAATAGCACAGTGTGCATATTAGTGTTGTCTGGTGTAACGATTTGATTTTGATTTTTGTGGAAAATGTGGATCTCTGTACACCCTGTTGATATCTAGACTTTGAGGTTTTCTTGATTCACGAACATCATGCCTGAAATTTATTGGAAAGGTTTAGCTCAAATCATGGGCTTCTTTTATCATCGATGTCAAAGTGCATGTGCTTTTCAATTTTTTGCACTTTGTTTAGTGACATACCGGTAGTTATTTCACGCGCACTTTGTGCGAACTGCTGTGGTTTTTGTGAAACATGATACTATATTCAAGAGGAAACAACATTTAAATACATTTAAATACAAATATAGCTGCCCTTTAAATACAAATATAGCATACACACAAAGGAAATCACTCTATCTCCGCACTTGAACAGAAATCTTCTTGAGGTGTTCAGGAAACAGAAAATCTGCAAAAGTTCTGTAGCACAACTACGCTGATTTGTAAATTGTTAAAAGGCAAAAAATAATATTTCCACACAACAACTTTGATTTTATTAGTTATTTAAAGGTCCAAAGTTGTCATAACGGTGTCACCTACTGGACCAAATGGCACTTCACAGTACAGTATTGGGATAAATCGTTCTGAGTGATTCGCCAAAAAACGGAGAGTAGTAAAATTGTAATTTTACTGTGTTTGTGTAATGTGTATGGTATGGCATTGTATTCTATTTATGTAGGTGAAAGGTGAAGCAAAACTTAGCATGCATAGACTTCTGGGTCAGAGTGCCGCTTCATTTGGCGTACTTGGTTCCTCAAAACTCAAACTGTTATTCGTAAAAGAACGTAGAGGATAGGAGTCCTGTGTAGGAATGTTAATTTTGAGGGGCAAGGGCTAGGCTACGAATGCCACAAGTTGCAAATGCTGGAAAAAGTGAGCCGTTTTCTAAACATTCGTAAAGAAATGGAACACGTTCTGTCGCCGGATACTTATTAGAAGAGGAACGTTATTACACACCCAATCTCTAAAATATTAACACGGAATGCAATGAACATATATTTAACTATACATGTGTGTCCGGCGGCTTATTTACAATGAGAAGAAATTTCTCCAGGAATTATAGCTGCTGTGCAATAAATATGCCTCAAATTCACCTGACAATATTTTTCACCTTGAAAAATTTCGCAATCAGTATGACGTAAAACTCCAAACTACCAGCAGGGTATTGGAAAGTACCTTCCGCGGATGTGAAGGCGTGTGTTTGGGCGATTAAGCCAAGCTAACTAGAACTTGTGACATATCTATATATGTTGTAAGTGGGAACATCATAATATAATGTTTGCTTCATTAAAGACTAATTACAATTCTTAAGCTAAACTGCTGCTGCCTTAAAGCCACAAATTTTTCCAAACAAACGAATCCATATGCTTATCCATTCCTTTTTCGGTGTTGCCAACTGTTTTGATTTGTATTACATTAAAGTGTAAACTATTACAACTGTTCCCCCAACGGCTATTGGAAAAAAAAAAAAAATGATCGAATTTTAAACTATGAATCTTTCAAATTAACTATATCTTCAATGAACTAATATGAGCCACTTCTAAAGAGAACGTTCAGCAACTATATTAAATTTAATCAACGTTTTATATGTCAGTATGTATTAAACTAACTGTAGTACTTTTCCTTTCGTTAAACTAATTTTTAATAAAGTTTAATAAATTTGATTACCAGGATACTGTACCGTTATCAGAGTGGTTTGGGCCAAGTGTGTTATAAATTAGTGTTTCAACGGACTTGCACACTGAGTGCCACGCTAAGGAAGAACATTTTTAACCGCAGTCCGATAGCACTCTAGTAACACGTGTTCAGTAGGTTGAGAGTTCTTTTAAGCATATTGAAGAAAGTGATGGCGTACAAAATATTTATTGAAATGCGAAAATATACCGACTTACACATGCGATTCTTATTATAGCTTAACTTCAGCTGATGCGCTTCGAATTGCAGCAATTACTTAATGTCCTGAGGAATTTCTTTAAAGTCACTTGCAAGTTCGTGCCTTGCTATTAGATGTTAGATTTATTACATGTACTTATGGATTATGTTGTTTTACGCTCATATCATTATGATAATTCAATAAAGACAAAATCCTGTCACGCGAAAAAATAAAATTAATACAACAGTTCGATTGCTTAAGAACCGTTTAATGTTAAAATGTGTAACAAATATTTTATCCAGAATAGAACACAAAGCGCATCTGTTCGTACCCACTACTTATAGAATATTGAGGTTAAACAGTGAAAATAGTTAAAGAATGCATCGTAAAAAATGTTGTTATTTAAGCCGCTCGTAAGGTCCCCTGCAGGATGGTGCAGATTCCTTTGGATAGGAGTTAATTGCTATTAATCCAGTTTGACTTTGCTTTTTGTTTTTTGGTAGATTAACTCAGTTTTTCCAGAGATGGAAATGAATTGTCACACACGGTAAAAAATTGTAGAAATTACGGGATGTTGTAAAATGACGGAAAGAGAAGACAATGCTCATAATGAAGACGTGCAATTTTCGATAAATTTTCTGGCTAGTGATATTCATGTATCCTCTATATTTCATATTGATTTTATGTAAATTTTCAACAACTATTTTGTAAATTTTTAACAAGGAGTTATTGCGAATTTCGGGTTTAGATTCAAGAAAATGAGTAAGTTCTAAGGAGTTAATTATCTTCTCTCTCACTTGCTCTTTCTATGAATCAAATTGTGTTATTGAGCTTTAAAAGCTTTGCGATTCAAATTTGTAAGACAAAGCTACTTATTTATGTATTTTAATCCTACATTCGTGAGATTCCTTTTGTCTCAATTTCCCAAATTTTCATATTTACATTCACTCATTTTTACGTTGATAAATAAATAAATATAACATTTATAACCAACAACGTTAACAGCAACGTTATTCAAGCATATTTGTATCTGGTACTCTGCATTCAGGGTTAGTACACTATCTGGCCAAAAGTATCCGGACACCCACCGAAAGAAATGGATCTGGTCGGTGACGACATTTGATGCGTAACCTACAGCTATAAAAGCGGTGATAGTGGTTTGTCAGGTCATATGTATGCGCTTGTGAGACAATGAGCAAGTCAAAGGAACTTCGATCGTGGCGTTATAGTGGGATGCCACCTTTGTAGGAAATCAGTTCGTGCATTTTCGGACCATATACAGAACCCAAAATCCACCATGAGTGATGTAATTGTGAAGTGGAAACGTCGCGGCAGTAAAACTGCAGCAACTCGAAGTGGCAGGCCGAAAAACATTAGTGAACGCAGCCGCTGAACTCAGAAAATGGTCGCGACACAAAATCGCATGTCCTCGTTCGTTGAAATGACTCAGGAGTTCTAAAGTTCATCAGGCGTTAGTGATAGCCGCAGGACTTTTTGTCGAGAGTTATAAAACCTGGGATTCCATGG
The DNA here is from genome assembly GCA_001188405.1 of Loxosceles reclusa. NCBI lineage: Eukaryota > Metazoa > Arthropoda > Arachnida > Araneae > Sicariidae > Loxosceles > Loxosceles reclusa. Next base: position 70,942 of record JJRW01S0002330.1, read on the forward strand.
TTGTGCAGCCACTCACAAGACGAACATCATTCCCCAGAATGCGAATAGTCGATTACAACGATGCAAAGCTCACCATCATTGGACTGTGGACATGTGGAAAAATGTTTTTCGGGGAAGGCCCATTTCTCTTCCAGCAGGATAACCGGTCCATTAACACATCGATACTTGTGCAGCCATGGTTTGACGAAATGGGTGTTCAAAACCTGGACTGCCTTCTCAGAGCCCCGATATCTAACCCATAGAACACCTTTGGGACGATGTAGAACGCCGTTTACGCGGCCAGCCAAAACCAGCGCCCTCACTGCCAGCACTCACTTCCGCTGTGATGGAATCCTGGAAGTCCATTCCTGTAGTCATCTATCAAAATCTGGTGGAAAGTATCCACAGACGTGTGCAGACGGTTATCGATGCAAAAGGGGGACCAACATTATATTAATATTTACCTGAGGACTCTCCGAGTCCGTACCACTGTGTGTCCGCATACTTTTGCCCAGATGGTGTAGGATGGTTTTTTTGAATTTGATAGCACAAATATATATGCAATATATCCGCAGACGTCATGTAGTGCTGAAAACAACGGCATAAATAACATTTTAAATAACTCATGCACCACTTGGGCTCCATGTTACTCGTCACATATACAGACTATTTGTTCATTCGTAACTTATATGTCGTATGGGGAGGCCCGGATGGTAAGGGAATAGTTAGCGGCGGGTAGGTAGTAACGGGTATAGGTGTTATATGGGGAGTGGTGTGCTTCTAATGGGAAAGCATCCAGAATTTAAGAACTTCCCAAAACAGTTTAAAAGTCTGAATATGTAGTTTATGATTCATCTTTTCAGGATTAGCTCTTCATAGATAGGATACGCAAAAAGGAGTTCATTACTGTTCAGCGCATGCGCAATACTATTCTCTCTAACTCTTCCCTCTCATGACAATACGTAATCATCATTTTGTACAAGTTGTCTCGTGTTTCCATTTCCTTATTTGCGCAGAAAATGTTCATGCTTATTTAACGACAAAATGCCATGTGCACTTTGCAGGTTTTATAATGCGAGGTAAGAAAACCACACTTGAATCCATTTAATTGAAAACACATGTAAAGGAACATGCCATTTTGTCGAAGCCCTGATTCGAACAACGGATCTATCAACTCTGGAGAGACCACTTTTCTATTTAAGCTACGTCAGGAGGTATTTGGGCAGCTTATTATCGAAGTATTTTGTGGACAGAACCTTACATCCTCCCCCGTACTGAGAGTGACGGTGACTTGACCTTGAGTGGCGGAAATAACGTTTGGGTCTTTGGCCTCCAGTGTGAGTCCATGAATTCGGGCTCCATTGTAAGCTATCCGTATATTAGTCAGGCTTTATGCCAGACACCGCTCCCATGCCTCACAAAACGGAGGGTACTAGCGCGGCCCAGCCGCTGAGCGCTCAGAGGTAGAGGCGCTAGTACTGATATTAATATTCGTCGTCGCATCGGGGCGGAGGCAGTCGTCGGACACCCTCTTGGGTGGGTTGTCCCGGTCACGCCGCTCCACGCACTGGGTTCAGAGCCTCGGTTAAGTGGCTTAGTGGTGCAGAGCCCCGCTGGGCCGAATACGGACTAGCATATGGGGATACACCGCCACCGACCTATCCGATACTACGCCCTGCCATAACTGCACGAGTATCCGGATAGCCCAAGCCGTAACCCTAAGCCCGAAGGCCAGAGAGTTCGTGCCCAGCCAGATGGCAGCCGTCCAAAAACGATACGTCTGAGAACTCTACTCTGAGAAGCAGCAGTAGGGTAAAACTAACCTGTCTCACGACGGTCGGGCTCCATTGTAAAGAAAACTTGTCCATTTGTCGACGGAATTCGAACCTACGGAGATGTCATCTCAATAGAGACGGCGTTTCAATTCGAGTTAAGCCGACGTTTATTTGAGAACCTTAATTTCAAAGTCTTTTATGAGGGAGACCTTATACACATACATTTATTTAAAATCATATAGTTTGAAAAAGGACGAAAGGAGAAGCATGTTTAGTAATGGATAAGATAACGATTATGTCTGAAGGAAAAGAGTGAGATCATTCTTAATTCACAGACGGGAGACCTCTATTCTATAAAATGCAGGAGCGATGTAAATGATACATTGTAGAAATCACTAACATCTTGGACAGGCAATTATAAAACATAAAGCATGCGACGTGAACATTATAATGCCCTTGTTTGAGGATCCGGCTAGATCAGCACTTTGAGCACGAGACTCGGACATTTATACCTAAATTTGAAAGCTTCTGAATATCTTCGGTGTTGGAAAACAGTGCGTCTGCAGCTCGAATTGACTTCGACTTCATCGAGCGTTTAACAGACATTCTAAAGTATAGTTCGATACTAATCCAAAAATATGAAATTTCCGAGTCCAATATCAAATATGAGGTTTAAACCCAACACAAAAGATATCAAATTCCAAAATAAAAACTTAAATGAAATAAAGTTTTAGCAAACTTGCTAAATTGAATTCAGGAAAACCAAATGCAACTCATTTATTAACGGACGAGCGATACAAAAAGATTAAACTTAGTGTTCACTCGCACTTACCTCAAAATTCAAAATGTGTATGCCATAATTCAAATACACCAAAATATAAAGTCAAATCAAAATGAAGTACTAATCGTACATTGTAATGCCCACCCACAAAAGACTTGAAAATAAGCTTCGACAGACGAGTCGACGTAGCTTAACTGGTTAAAGCGGCTCTCCGGAGTAGAACGTTCTGGGTTCGATTCCCGGCGTCGACATGAAGTAAAAGATTTTCTTTACAACATATCAGATATTTAATAAGTCAAATAAATGCAGTACTGTATGTACTTAATTCACCTTACATATATGTCACTTTAAATATGTGAAACTTTTAAGTTTCTTAATATAAACCTTTTTAGACACAATACGAACCTTTAAGTGGCTCAATATTAAAACTTAGCTTTATTTTACTAATCCGCAGCAACGTAGAACCAATCAGGTAAATAGGCTTCTATACGTGAATTTGTCGAAGTCTACTAATATTCTTTATGTACACTTCAAAGGTGTGCATTCTAAATTTAATTTTATCTCACTTTTTCCTTTTCTGAAGTCGGTAAGAACGGTGCTGGAACGCTATATCGTACTCAGCATCGTAGTAAATTTTGCCTTTTTCCGCTCAGCACTTCTGAGCTTGCCAAACAGACCCGAAGGTCAGCCTTTCTCTTGGAGAGTAGCTCGCTTTTAAAGTGTTGCTTTTCGATACATCATTTCTGACGTTTTTCTTTCCCTTATCTAGTTTTGTCCTGTGGGCGACTATTCAATGTTAATCTTGTTTCCCTGTGCTTCACTGGTTAGTAAAAATGTTAATATTGGGAAGGGATTACTAGTCACTGCAACAAGTAGCATATTTATATGTTCATGCTATCAAGAAACATATTAGTCACCAAGAATCATACGAACAGACAAAGACACCACATTCACATTAACTGCAAACAAAAGTAAAAGAAATGAGTGTGACGTTAAACATTTCATGAACAGTGGGTACAGAAACGCATTCGCCACATCATGGTAATTGCTACAACAATAATAGACACCACGTAAAAAAACTCGATATATATGTTTTAAGATATTCCGAATGTTATCGCAAAATATTTCTTAAATAATTTATCGTTTTTTAATAGTTTACTATACGAACTTTCTCAGTTTATCCTGTAAATCTGTATCCTTGGATGAAAGGACGAAAAAATCGGGTCGAGCCTTGTGGTGATCTCTTTTCTTTCCATTGTTTGATAAAAATTTTGTGTCAGTTTCTATCGTGTGATGTGCCATAATTTAAAACATATGCCATATGTTGAACAATTCAGTTGTTAAACAATACTCTCCCTCCAATTTACAATAGTATTCTTTTGAGGAAATGAGATACTCCTATGCAGAAATCCGATCAATAAGTTGACATAATTGCGAAACATGCTGCTAAACATGTTCTAGTTGTAAATTCTGGCATCTGTCTGACCTGTCCTCGTTCCGCCAATAAAGTGTCTTACTCTCAACTGCACACACGCAGTAATCCCAATGATAGATACTTACACAATCCTTGGTGAACGGATATGAGCGATAACAAAATGCAATTTAAACATGATGTGTGAGAACGAGGTAATAAGTTGAAAATATAAGTAATTCACCTAAGAAGGATTTACATAGTATAAGGTTAACTTAGTATTTATGCCGATGAAATGCAATGCAGAATTAAGGAACTCATATTTGATATTAATAACATCTTATTACACATCACGAGTTCCAGTGTTTCTAGGACACAAAATATTGACAAAATCAACGCTAAACTCAGGGTGAAAAACTGACCATAAGATATAGAATAACAAAAATTGTTTAGAAGGCTACAGGCAGAGAATAATTAGGGCTTGTAATTGCAATTCATAATTTCCATGTCTAAATATTAAGACAGTAACGTCAATGAGGGACACAACCTCAATGAACTTTAAATAATAAATTTCAGCTGTGTTACGTTGATTGCAAACGATTCTTATTTCATAAGCATAAAACGTTGGACGAAATACATTCAGGATGAACCATCCTAGGAGATGCAGTTGTTGAAGAACTTAGGCGAGGTGAGGAAACAATTAGAACGACATGACTTTGACAAACGCTTTAAATTCTAAAATTAAGACATAAATCTTACATTTACATGGTCATAGGTATGTGTTTTCAAATACATCTTATGGGGTTCGTCACAACACACATGAATAATAAGCAGCGCAGCAGATGTCGAAATAGCTCAGTTAGTAGAACGGTCGTTCTTGAGCTGACGGATACTTGGCTCGAATCACGCCATCGACAGGCCACTTTCTTACAGCTTCATGCATACCTTAACTTCTGTGATATGTGTACTCTAGAGCAGGCGTTCTCAAGAAAATGCTTCTGGTGGTAGCACCGGCCGACGAAGATCCCCTATCCTACAAATCAACTGTGAAAATTGTATGTATTGTAATATAACATGCAAATTATTATTGCTACTGTTACAAAAATGTCATTTGATGTACCAATGAATCGAAACTGAAAGTTAAGTGGTAGCTGCAGAGAAATCTCTTAGTGGCCTTACTGGAGAAGCCCTTCTCTAGAATCTTAACACAAATGACTTTACTAATATTAAGCTCACTTTTTCTCACTCACTCTCTCTTTAACCCAACTCGATATCATTTGAAATTTCTGCCAGCTCTCCGAGTCCAATGAGAGGTAACAACTCATAGGGACATGGAAAGTGGCGTCTTTCAATCTGAAGTATACAGTGTCATGTCTATCGGTCATTTGGATCCACTTAGAAATATTACGAGGAAAAAGGGATATTTTGCTTCACTATATCATAATAGCAGCTTCTTTTTGAAAATTACACCACCATAGTATCAATGGTGATTATGATTATCGCTATGTAACACATTCGTTTTGCGTCTGTCGCTCCTGCGAAATGAATGACACCTACTATGAATATACGTACCACGAAGTTACTATCAGCCAGACATGGTACACTGTTGGAACTAAATGAGCCACTCTCACATTGCTGACAATCAACCTGGCGTGCAGTACCGTGACGTTAGCCGTCATTTCTGTTGTATTAATTATCTTGAAAGATGGATCAAAAATTGGTCACTGGCAACATATTGCATCTAACATGATAGACGTTAAGACTAGCATTTATTCATGAATTTTTCAGACGAGAGTTTACTATAAAGGTTCACGCGTAAGGAAGAGACACGTAGTGTGGCACAATCAGAGAATCTTTATAGGTAGGGTTTTAGCAACAATGTGATTTTTCCAAAAGTTTTGAGATCCAGCATCTTCTGATGCTGCTCCAAAATCAGTTTATTTTTTTTTCTTCAGGAGAGGTATTATACAGTGTGTCACAGAAGTTTCTTTATACTTTTAAAGAAATCCTAGGAGTAATAGAGAAAACTGGGTACTTTCTGCATTATTTAAGAACACAAAGTTTTAAAATTTCAGTATAAGGCTATTTATCAGTTCCATGTGGCGTTAAAAAGTCACTTTCAAAAAGCTGCTACAGCTTTTTGAAAATGGAATCGCTTTGATCATGTTACACCTATTGGCGTTTTTTATTCTATCGAAATCTGCAGCACGGAGTAGTGTAAAACCAGAGGACGTACAAGAGAATGAATCCTTCAATATTAACGATTTGTAAACGGCAGATGTTTTTAGTATACATCAATAACCTAGCCGCAGAAGAACAGGTTCGGATGCACAGAATATTAATTTATGAAATGTTGTAGACCAACTCTCGTAAATTAATTTACATGGCAGTCCATGGAGAGATAATTCTCGGTCTTGCTTCTTCCCATGCATGAAAGCTTACGTTTAAAAACTCTGCTGGTTGAGGCCTGACAGTGTACCACGGAAAGAGCAGATAATGCTCATAATGAAGACGTGCAATTTTCGATAAATTTTCTGGCTAGTGATAAAACCTTTGTGGAACAGATGTTGTAAGAGCATAACGACGATGAAAGCTTCAATCACGTAATGTTCTCGTATGAGACAGTCTTTCATGTATCAGGTATTGATAATTGACGTAACACTCATAATCATGGGATGGACTAACTTATATTTTAGTGTAGTTTCATGGAGATAGCTCTAAAGTAAACGGACTATGTGGTATACTTAATAATCGACTTACAGGCCAAGTTTTCCCAACCAATCACCGGATTTGACAGTCATCTGGATATGTTGAAGCAATTATGTTTTTCCTCATATATATGACATTGGAACTAAATATCATTTGCTGCAAAATGAACACGAACTACTCATGTTATATTTGCAAGTGAGATGACAAAGGCCGTGTTAAAAATTGGATGCAGGCAGAATGGCTTTTAATAACCACATTGCGGGCAGTAAACATGTGCAGAATGTGAAGACCCAGCGAAGATCCTCTTTTGTCTCTTTTGTTGCCTCTTTTGTGCAAAAAATTGGGCTTAAAGAAATAACTTGTTGAAGCACTTGACGAGAATGTTCCATTTTTCTAGCACCTCATCAAAAATTTTTCACCTCTGTTGGATGAAAAATTTAAACAACAGATCTCCATCGATCCTCAGATAAGAAAGTTGTTTAGAGACTCAGAATTCGAACATCAGATGGCAACCACTGAAAAGGAAGCTTGGGTTGCATTCTGAGATGTATGGTCAAAATTCGGAGGAAACGAAACTTGAGAGATAGTGTGTGTATGCATAGTACAATCATATCATAAGTTATATATTACAAAACATAAGAAAATTAGGATGTGCAAATAGCTCCAACATTTATTTCACATTTTCCAGATAACTTACATTGTCACTCATTCTCAAAATTTCATGATAACTCACATTGACACTCATTCACAGTATTCATGTTAACTTACATTATTGAGGAACATTGTAAAACATTTTACTAGAAATAAGTCTTATTTAGCATCGGTATCAGGGACGATATAATACAACAATGATGGCGAATTATTACTTGACTTTGATACGATAACAACCGCAAATCAGTGTAATGAAAAACTAATCTAACAGCCCCTTAACATTTACATAACCACCAATAATTTTTTGTGCGTCGTCAGGAAGAAAATAATTTATCTAGTTACGTCGTGCAGGGACGTAAAAAAACCGAAAAGGCAAAAAACAGAGCGCACAGATAAAGAGAAATGAAAGACTCGCCAAAAAAGGAAAGGAAATAAGAAGTAAACAGAATCGCGTGCTGTCTGACCGCCCTAGCTGCTTGTAAAGAACAATTTTACTTTTTTGTCGACGCCGGGGTTTGAACCGACGGATCTGCTACAGCTCCAGAGAGGCCGCTTTAACCGATTAACCTACGCCGACTCTGTAATTCTATGCTTATTTTCAAGTCTTTTGTGGGTGGACATTACATCATCCTCCACTTGAAAGAGAGGACAGTGTATAGAGCTGACCTCGAGTGGTGTACTTAACGGTTGGGTCCTTGGCCACTGGTGTGTGTGTCCCTGTTCGGGCCCCCCACGGGGCCTGTATTCTTTGCAAGCATGGGAGTGGCGCCACCTGGCCCCGAGCTGGGCATCGCAATCTTCCATTTCCTTGAGAGTCCCCTTTCCTATATTCTTTTCTCTTCCCCTTTCTTTCCTTTCCTCTACTCTCTATCGTCTTTTTTCATCTTTTTGATTATTTTTTCGTTATTGATATACCCCAAGACTTAGCGTTCCATGTAGCTATAGTCTGCATGGTGGAGGGGGTTATGGCTCCACCTTAGTGTGGCCGCATGTTTGCCGTGTGCGGCGACCCGTGTTGCTGGAAAGGGGAATCCTGGCAGTTGAGGGGGTGAGACACTGTCCCCAAATACACTGCTTTGGCCCCTGTTTCCCGCTAGACAGGAGTCTGAATCGTGGCCCGGACTGGGGCAAGCGGCTAGACGGCGGGTTCCTTTGAGTTCCCCCGGCTAGGGTCAACTGATCGGCCGGATCGGGGGGATTAGTCTTCTCGTTTGGCCCGGCAGTGATGGTACAGCTCCCAGTTAGCTCTGCCGTGCGATGAACGACTCCGTGTTGGGCTCGGTGGTGAGTGGGGTCGCCGGGAGGCGAACATAATCTTACTATGGAAAAAAGCAGTCAAAACCTTCTTCGAGCGGGTCCAAGAGTGCCCGAACCAAATGTTCCGCTTCCTTATCGACTATCATTTCACCTGCACCTACATTTCTCATTCTTCATTCATCCGAACCTGCGTTTGCCAAATTGCCGCCTTTTGCCGTTTCGAAACGAATATATGTTTTAGCTGCTGGCACACCGAAGTCGGTGAAAAAGTTAAGATCCGGCGACTTATTGGTAGAAACGGCTTTTTCTGCCAAGTCGGCTGGGCTGTTGAAATGCACGTCTTTCGCGAACCTGCCTGTTACCGTGACTTCTCACGGTACTTTGATTATCTCCCGCGGAGTTATCTCTGAGCTGGATCTCCTCTATGTCTCTGAGGAGGAGCTTCTTACAAAGCTCTCCGACCAGGGAGTTCAGGCAGTGCGACGGATTACTATGAGACGTGATGGACAGACAGTTCCCACGCGGCACGTCATTCTGACTTTCGCCAAGCCTGTGTTACCGACGCAGATTACAGCCGGTTAACTCTCGTGTCCCGTCCGGCCACATGTCCCCAATCCGGTGCGCCGCTTTAAATGCCAGCAATTTGTTCATGGGCCGACATCTTTCCGTGGAGTCGCGACTTGCCCTCGCTGCGGACGTTTAGCGCACGAAAATTATTGCACTTCTTCCATCTGCTGTTGAACTGCCAGGGGGATCACCCGGCATATTCTCTATCTTGCCCCAAGTGGCAAGAAGAGAAAAACATCCAGCAGATCAAGGTGGCACAGAACCTTTCATATGTTGAAGCGAAAAAGCTCGTGTTGCCGGCGTCGCCCCGCAGAACTTACGCGGCGGTCACTCGAAGCTGCGAGTCCCAAGAGGTGCAAACTACGCTCACCTTTTCGCCGTCTTTTGTGTTGCCAGCTCTACCATCTTCCATGTCACCTCCACAGTTCTCTGAGCGGCAGAAGCTTTCCGCGAAGTCTTCCTCGTCTCAGACCTCATCTACTAAAGTTACTTCAAAGTCCACTCCTGCGCCGAAATCTACTAAATTGAAACCACCGGGTTCAGAAAAGTTGCACAAGAAACTCGCTTCTGGCGCAGTAGTTCATGGATCTATCAAGTTGTAAAACTCGTTCAGTGAGCTCTCAGTGTTGGAGGATGATTGCATGGACACCGCTCCTCCTCCTGCCACTGTGAATAAATCTTCCTCCAAGAGGGAGCCCACACCATCTAAGCCGCCGCCTTCTACATTGTTCCATGTCGTCTACGATTCTCCAATGGAACTGTCGTGGTTTGCGTGCACACGTCGATGATTCGAAACGGTTGCTGTACACCCATTCTCCTGTGTGTGTGTTGCTCTGCAGGAAACCATGATGCGTCCGCCAATTCAGGTACAGATATGTCGCTATGGTGTTTAAGGCGTGAACGATGACTCGTCCGAGTCTCGAAGAAGAGTTGCCCTTTTCGTCTCCCACCACGTGCCATCCATAGCTCTGTCGCTTTAAACCCCTTTACAGGCTGTTGCTGTACGCATTTTTGTCGGCCATAGGCTCACGGTTTCTTCTGTATATCTGCCACTGGGAGACCGAGTGGCTTTTTCCACTTTGGACGATCTGGTGTCTCAGCTTCCGCATGCGTTTCTGCTGTTTGGAGATTTTAACGGCCATAGCACTCTTTGGGGTAGCTCCTCTACCAATGGCAGGGGTCGAGTTGTACAGCGCTTGCTCACAGATCTCGACTTGTCTCTGCTGAATACTGGTGAGAATACCTATTCTGATGTCCCAACGCGGTCATTCACTGCTTTAGATCTGTCTTTCTGCTCTCCGTCACAGTACCCTTTGTGGTCGTGGTCAGTCCTTTCAGACCCTATAGGAAAGGAAGTCGCCACTTTCCCGTTTTGCTGTCCTCTACCACTGCTGGCAGCGCGTTTTCCAGCCTGCCGAGGTGGAAGCTGGATTGTGCTGATTGGGATCGTTTCGCCACATTAGCTGTGTTGACGGATGACTTACTTGAGCCTCCGACTATTGATCAAGCAGTGGACCAAGTGATGACGTGTATTCTCCAAGCAGCTGCGTCTTCTATACCACGCACGTTGACACGCTTCCCAAGATAACCTAAACCTTGATGGACCCACGACTGTTCTGCAGCCCGGAAAGCGCAGAAGTAGGCGTGGGACATTTTCCGCAGATACCCGACTCCGGGTAATATGGCTCGTTTCCAGCGGGCTCGGGCGTTTGCCCGTGAAGTCCGCCGTCGTAGCCAACGGGAGTCGTGTCGAAAGTTTGTGTCTAGCATCACGTCTTCCACTCGTTCGAAGGTTGTTTGGAACAAGATTCATCGTATATGTGGTCGCCAGCCGTCCCACCCAATAACCCCTCTTTGAACACGGATGGTGGAATCGAGTCAGACATTTCCACGATTGAGAATGTCTTAGCTGAATCTTTCTCCCAGGTTTCTCGTAGTTCCAATTACAACACATCTTTCAAGGCTGTGAAGTCCTCAGCAGAACGTGCAGAGATTTCCTTCTGGCACTTTACACCGGTTGGATACAACTCTCCTTTTACTTTTCTTGAGCTGCAGGCAGCTCTATCACGTTATTCTGATTTTGCGCCTGGACCAGATGCAGTGCACTACGCCACGTTGCGGCATTTATCTCCTGCATCTCTACGTTTGCTGCTCCAGTTATTTAACCGCATTTGGCTGGAGCAGGAGTTCCCGTCCGCATGGCGTCATGCTGTTGTGTTACCCTTTCCGAAACCTGGGAAAGATCCCACTTCGTCTTCGAATTACCGGCCTATTGCGCTGACTAGCTGCATATGTAAGTTACTGGAACGGGTGGTCAATGCACGTTTAATGCATATCCTGGAATCTCATGGTGTCTTGTCTCCGTTCCAGAGTGGCTTTAGGCGGCTGCGTTCAACTACAGGCAACTTTCTCGCCCTGGAGACGTCTATCCGGGAGGCGTTCGTTCGTCATGCACATCTGGTGTCCATTTTCTTTGACCTGGAGAAAGCATATGACCGCACTTGGCGTTATGATATTCTCCGTGACCTCCATGCTATGGGTCTTCTGGGAAACCTGCCGGTGTTTGTCCAGAACTTCTTTGCAGGTCGCACTTTCCAGGTTCGTGTAGGCACGATTTTGTCCCACCACTTTCCTCATGAAGCCGTCCCCCAGGGCTCTATTTTAAGCGTCAGGTTATTTATCATTAAAGTGAATGACATTGTGTCCACGCTTCCTCCTGGGATCCAGTGCTCGATGTACGTTGACGACTTGCAGATTTCTTATAGCTCTGTGGACTTCTCGAGCGTCGATTACAGCTCAGCTTAAACCGGCTGCTTCACTAGGCGGTTAATCACGGGTTTCGATTCTCCCCGGACAAGACCGTTTGCGTGCATTTCTGTCGCAGATGGGACTTGCATCCGGACCCGAATCTCCGGTTAGGATGCGTTGCAATTCCGGTCGTTCCGGAAACCCGTTTCCTCGGCATCTTCGACCGATCTCTCACTTTCGACGCGCATATTCGCCACCTGAAAGTAAAATGTACCATGGAGCTCAACACCATCAAGGTACTGTCGTCCACCTTTTAGGGTGCTGATCGTGTGTATTTTGAGCCTGTATCGGTCGCTCATCCGCTCAAAGCTCGATTATGCTTGTGCTGTATATGGTTCTGCCCGGCCATCTCGTTTACAGGTGCTAGATCCGGTCGCTCACCAGGCATTACGTCTGTGCACTGGTGCTCTTCGGACATCTCCTGTACAGAGCTTGTACCTCGCGGCACAATCGCAAGAACAATCGCTCGACCTCCGTCGCCAGCTGCTGAGCTTACGTTATTTCTTGAAGTTGCAGTCTCAACGTGCACATCCTTTATGGAGCAGAGTATTTGAACCCCGTCTTGCACGTCATTTTGACGCACGGCCGTCTTGCGCTCCTACTTTCGGCCTTCGGATGCGACGTTTACCGAGTGAGCTTGGTTTGCCTCTATCTGACATTGCACAGAGTGTTGTGGTTTCTCTTGCCCCTTGGGAGTGGTTCCAGCCCTCGGTATGTTTCGACCTGTGCCGGTTTGCTAAATGTAACACCCCTCACGCTCAATATGTGCAGTACTACCTTGCACATCGAGCGTCATATTCCCAGCACGTGCCCATCTTTACTGATGGGTCCAAATATGACGGGCACGTTGGTTCTGCTATGGTGTGCTGTGGCGTAAATCTTACCGACAGTCTACTTGCAGAGGCTTCGATTTACACCGCCGAGCTACATTTCATCTTGCGCTGGAGGACATTCGCCGTTACTCTCTGCTCAGGACCTGTGTTTACTTCGACTCACTCAGTGCTTTGGAGGCACTGGTTTCTATGCAGCATCCAACCCACCCTGTGTTGTCCCACATCCTTCTAACTTTGCGCGAATTGCGTCTTTGTGGTTTTGATTTCTGCTTTTGATGGATTCAGGGTCACGTCGGTATTCCTAGAACGAGCCTGCAGACCGTGCCGCGAAGTCTTCTGCGTATGTCCCTCCCTTTCACCGACTGGAATCCCGTCGTTCGAGCCCGTCTCCATGCTCGTTGGCAAGACTTTTGGGAAATAGTCTTCGAACAAGCTGCATGCCCTACAACCTGTCTTAGCGGACTGGCCGTGCACTTCTCACCTTTCTCGACATGAGGATGTGCTACTGACTCGGCTCCGCATTGGACACACTCTTCTCACGCATGGTTTTCTTTTGCGTGGGGAAGACACACCTACATGTTCTACTGGATCAATTAAGTATTTTCGTACTTAATTCACCTTAAATCCTTAATGAAACTTTGCGTTCCTTTAGACTTTTTAAATGTTAAGTATTTGTCAATTTAATGGCCTTTTTAAACGGCTTGATAATTTTACGTTACTTATCTGAAACATCCGTAATTATTACGACCGTAGAACCGGCTTTACACGCAGGTACGAAGAAACATTTTAAAGAAGACACTTGGAGGTACGTAATATATAAAATTCTGCTGGCACTAATTCAATACTTAAATTACATACAATTATACAGAGGCACTAGTGTTAGTGCTTATAATACTACGATCGCAGAATTTAACTTCTAACACTCCGCTTCAAGTCAAGGCGCCGTGCGCAGAACAGCCAGAGGCCAGGACTCAAGTCTCTGCACGCAGAACTCGGAACACCTGAATAACACAGCTTTTCGTGAACGTTTCTTTTTTACTGTTGCCACTCAGCTCCTCTAATGATGTGGCGACCTAGCGAATTTGTTTTCGTGCAGTAGAGGCGGTTGCAGATGTTATTTTTTTTTTGCTCCTGTGGTTAGTGATGTTAAAGAGAGAAGGGAAATGTTAAATCGTTGCAAGTTCTAAAAGAACAAATTAATTGAAAGTGCGTT
>JJRW01S0002350.1:125324-140067 GCA_001188405.1 Loxosceles reclusa
GTTCAATCGAAAGTTTTCCCAGGCAAATCGCCCTTTTTTCCATCAACAACCAACGCTTTATTTCTTTCTTTTATGAAGATAAGTGCTCAAATTTTGTTCCGCGCAAGAGAAGTCACCGACACAAATTGGATAATAAAATTGGATAACCAAGTCGAATGATCAAACAATAAAGAATTATCGCCATTAGAAGCTCTCATGGCGTGCCGTAGAATCTATTGCTCCAATCTCTTTCCAATAATTCACTTATGGACGCCACTTTCGGGGGTAGGGGAGGACAGCGGCGGCACAGAAGTTGGGCCAGTGCCAAACCTCCGCGTCCTGCTGACCGTAACTCTGCGCTAATCAAATCGCTGGTAATTAAAATGTTTACTGCAACGGCACTGAAAGTCGACCACCGCAAAGCCCCAAGTGTTCTTTCCAATGTCACCTCTTTTAATAGTTAAGGTTAATGAGTTCAGGGAGGTGCAGTTTGAACTCTCTTTCGTTTGGCGTGCGGTGCTGATGACGCGCTCGTAAACAAGTTGCATGATGGCATACCCTGCCACGAGGCAATCCTGCGTTTGTTTCCGACCTCAACCGAAAAGCCGTTGTTATATTCATGAAACACTTTACTTACCACTTCAGATATTGTTACTTGAATAAACTTTAAAAAATACTTACTGATGATGGTATAAGATTATAACACAAAAGTAAAGTCATAAACAGAAAAGAAATAGATAACATTTCCGCTTTCTCAAAAAAAGACAAGAAAGAAAAAAAAAAACGAATAATAAAAAAAGCGATAACTTCGCTTCCAATTTTTATTAACGACTAGATCTTTCGAGGCGATGAAAACTGATTTAATCCTTTCTCAGTGAATAATTAATCCAAACGCGTTTTAATTAAAATTTCGAAATTAATTTTAAATTCAGAACTAAAAAAAAGCTAAGCATGCGTAACTGATACTCTTGAGCTTTGTTGTAATTTAAGTCAATAAATTGAATGCATATAGACCGAAATATCTTTCGCTATATCTGGATAACTCATGGGGAATAGATATTTTTTTTTTTCAGAGAGATGCAACGGAGTGATCGATATTGAATGGATTGGTAGAGTAAACAAAAAAATACTTAAAAATAAAAATGCATGTATGAATTCTTTTTCCGGAGAGTCATCGCTTGAATATTCAGCGTAATGCGTTATATTACTGGCGTTAATATGTAGAACTGAAAGTAAAATTAATTTGAATATCGCATTCGTCTTGGGAGTCGATTTAAGATATTTCTAGTGAGCCCGGACCAACACTGGAACGTGGGTAAATTTACTAATGCGTCATGATATTAAAAACACTTTCGCATTATACAAATTCGTGCTTCCCGTTATGGGCATGAGCGAAACACGTAAACGGTGTTCGGGGTTCTCACTCTCAGTATTTTATTTTGCTGAAAAACGGCGGTGAAGGAAATAATTTATGGGGCATTTTGAAAACGACCAGCGTCTTACGACACAGCGTTCGGGTGGTTAAACCATTCTTCGACACAGCAATGTTGTGGGGCTGTTCACACTGCGTAGTACTGAGTACCTGCCAAAACACTACCTGGCACAGAAAATGCTGCACGATAAAACAGCGAGTGAAACGAGTTGGAAATTAACACAACATAAAGGGTGATCGGTAGGAAGCAAGACCGCTTATTTTTGCGATACATGTTGCAAGCCTGAAAGGAAGTGATTCAACTGGAGCCTGGAGAGTGTTTTAATGTATCGATGACTAGATGCTGTCGACCGTCCTTCAAAGTTTGCCATCCGTTCGAGATTGGTGAAGAGCTGTCAGACGACAGCCAGTCGTGTGTCACTGAGGTAGAGAGAGAGACAGATTTGGCGACTGCGCTAGCCAAGAAAGCAAATGTATGCCTTGCAAAGCTTGCCTGCTGATGTTCGCTGTGTGTAGCCGCGTGCTGTCTTATTGGGAAAAGATCATTTGGGAATCTTTGACGGAAGGTTCGAGCGTTTGAGGGTAGAGCATTTGAGGAAGAGCTGTAGACAGAAGAGGATGTCTGCCCTGGGGGGATGTGTGCAACCACATCGAAACGTCGGCTCGCAGTTGAGGACAAGACGTAGCAATTCATCCCAGAAGCTTTCATGTCTAACGACTGGATGGCATTTAAAACTATACATGCATATGAACCTGATGAACTTCTCTTCTGGCGATTTTGGCCTCCTTTTGTGTGGCGGATATTGGCGAACGACTGTCAGCATCAGATGCATTTATGGCGACCCTAGTGCGTAGAGCTTCTAGGTAACTGTAAACGCCCAGTCAAATGCTTTGTGTAGATATTTGGTGGTTAGTTTACAGCGTTCTGTAGTCTCGCCTCTGGCATGATGGGTAAAGTGGGTTTGGGGTGTTTCGTAGATCGCGATCGATTCCCGTGCTCTCTAAAATTCTCTTTTTTCTTTTAAGTGCTATACTATGTTAACACGTGTGTTTCATAGTGTGCGATTTACATATGGCATGTACCGAAGAGGCATTACATTATGACTACTTACAAGGAAGTAGGACCACCTTTCACCATCGAAACCGTCAACACCCGGCGAAGCAATGACTTGACAAAGTGCTGATAGGTAGTCTGAGGTACTTGGTACCAGGTCCGCACCAACTGATCCTGCAATTCCAGCACATTGCTAGGTGGTAGCGTGACAGCACGAATTCGGTTTTCCAGGTGGAACCACAAATGTTCGATTCGAATCATGTCAGGTGAATTCGGAGGCCAAGACATGACTTGAAATTCATCGGAATGTTCCTCAAACCACTCCCTGACAATTTGGCCCGTACAACATGGTGCATTATCCTGTTTGTACGCGCTATCACCCGCAGGGAACAGTATTGACACGAAGGGGTGCACCTGGTCTGCAGTGATGTTCACATAGCTCACAGACCGTAGAGATTGTTCTATGGGGTTCCTAACGTGCCCCTTGAAAAGATCCCCCACACCATAATAGCGCCGCCACCGCCTTATCTCCTGCCAACTGTGCACACGGGGGACAGTGTGTCCGTTGCAGATCGGTGTATTCGCACTCGCCTGTCAAAGTGATGCACCACAAAATGTGATTCGTCGGACCAGACGATTTTCTTCCGATTCTTTAGGGTCCAATTCTGACGTTTCTTGGGTCATTGCAGGCGCTGTTTGCAATGACAGGCGATCAGTGCAGGGACGCGACACTACAGTAGGTTGCGTAGGCCCATACGTAGCAGTATACGCTGCACTGTGTGTTGAGACACACTGTCTGGGTCGCCACTGTTGTAGCTGCGGGTGATTTCGGCCGTTGCCCTTCGGTCACAGCTAACAATGAGTAACAGTCTCCGCTCTCCTGTGGAATCAATGCGCTGCGGGCGACAAACCGCTGGCCGGCGATTGTTTGTTTCGCCATCCGTACACCACTTTCGATACGTACTCACAACGACTGCACGTGAACATCCGACCAAACGCGCCCTTTCTGAAATCAACGTTCCTAGGCGCCGAACCATAACGATTTGGCTTATATCGAATTCTGATAAATCAGCTGCTTTTCCCATTATGTCGTTAACTACTGTACGTGTGGAAAGACAGTGTATGGGTGCTTTATATATGCCAGGCATCAACCGCCCATGCGTCGTGGTTTTGTCTCCGGGCGAGCTCATTGTGGGGGGGGGGGGTCATTATGCAAAGGCTGTTCAGTGTAGAAAAATGAAATGATATAAATAATGGCATGATGACGTCCGAAACAACAATCAGTTATTAACAGTTGTAATGCCCACCCACAAAAGATTTAAAAATAAGCTTGGACAGACAAGAGTCGACGTAGCTTAATCGGTTAAAGCGGCTCTCCGGAGTAGAACGTTCCGGGTTCGATTCCTGGCGTCGGCAATCAAGTAAAGCCATTCTTTACAAATGGCGCCTGAACTTAGCGACTCACACTAGTGGCCAAGGACCCAACCGTTAGGTTCACCTCTCGAGGTCAGGTCGATATCCGGACCTCTCCTTCAAGTGGGGGAGGGTGTAATGCCCACCCACAAATGACTTAAAAATAAGCTTGGACAGACAAGAGTCGACGTAGCTTAATCGGTTAAAGCGGCTCTCCGGAGTAGAACGTTCCGGGTTCGATTCCCGGCGTCGACATGAAGTAAAGATTTTCTTTACATAGTCGATTGGTTCATAACATCGGAGATTACAACCAGTAATTAAAGATCGATTGTTTGATGACATCCGAAAGTACAACAAGTAACTGAAGATCGATTGATGTAAGAGTTCTCAAATTTCATTGGTGTGTGTGTGTGCGGTTTTTTTTTTTTTTTCACTTGACGTTAGATGTTATAATCATTAGATGTTTAAGTAGCAGACAACGGATGTTGAAGTAGTAAGGAAAAGATCTTAAAGTGATAGCAAACAAATGTGTTAAATCAGTAAGGAACGGATGCTAAGATGCTAGAGGTCGCCTAAGGAAAATGTCTCTAATTTTATGCTAATTATCACGCAAAATGCGAGATGTTTCTCTCAGAGAAAACGAGAGAGATCGGTTTTTGCGCCAAAGCAAATGTACGCTAAATTTCGCCACACAGGCGCGCCAAAATAATTGGCTACAACCAACGTTAGACATCAGGGCTTCTGGGCTGGATTTGCGCGTCCTGTCCTCAACTTCGAGCCAAACTTTCGATGTGGTTGCACACATCCTACTCAGGGCAGACATCCTCTTCTTCAAATGATACCAACATCTTTGTCGCTGTTCTGTGTATAGTGTAATACTGGGTATTTCCCAAAACTTTCCCCCAATTGCTTTTTTTTAGTTTAGTTTATTCGTATACCCATTTTTTAAAATTGCCTTCCAAATTTTGGGTAGTTTAATTCCATCCTCTCTGTTGAAATTCTTTGGATGTTTATGAGTTTCGATGACCTCCTGGTATATCCTTTTGTGCAGTTGGTTGGTACGTTTCAACACTTTGCATTCGTCAAACTTGACGCGATGATCATTTGTAATTTCGTGTTCAGCCACAACTGATATTTCTGGCTGGTAAAGTCGTATATGCCTTTGATGTTCTTTTAGTCGGGTAGCTACACTTCTACCAGTTTGTCCTATGTATACATCTCCACACTCACAAGGAATTTTGTATACCCCTGGTTGTTCCATTTTTTCTACTTTACGTCAAAGACGTTGGTATCATTTCGGGAAGAGGTGAAGACGGAAGAGGATGCCTGCCCTGAGGCGGATTTGTGCAACCACATCGGAACGTCGGCTCGAAGTTGAGGACAGGACGCGGCTATCCAGCGCAGAAGCTCTGATGTCTAACGAAGGTTCCATCCGCGAAAGTTTTCGTGTTTTGGCAACAACCAATCAGAGTGTAAAAAAGATCCCCAGGTTCGTATTCATGTAAGTAGAGTTAAATTGCAACTGGATTCTGCATCTCATCTGCGTATCAACGTTCTGTCATCGTTCCTCTGATACAGACTGGAGGTGACCGGGTATTGATGTCGGGTCACCTGTATGACTCCAGTATGCTATGCTGTCGAAGTTAGAAGCTATGTAATATTTCACTGTTATTTTTAACTCGCTGCTATCGGCATTGAGCCTTACCAAAGCCAACTGCTATGTGATAAATGACAAAGTTCTGTGTGAGGAAGAAAAACATGAACAGCGGCTGGGACTCGAACCCGCGTCCCCGAGTTTTAACGTAACTCGCGCGCTTACATTCTGCGCCACGCTGTTCGGTTCCCAGACCGTCATGTTATCGACCTCAAGACCCCTATGTAATATCCTATAAGCTGTTGGGTATAGGAACTTGCACATGCATCACTGCTTTATTTGTTTCTTGGTATTCACTGCAATTTCGTTCAGCATGAGAAACAAAAAGTTCTAGTGTTCTAAAATAATAAATTACAGCTATGCTTTGCAAACAAAGATTGCCTGTCAGTATATTTCAGTTTAGAGATTTAACAGGAATCTTACCCCCGTCGTCTCTTACGGAGTCGTTACGCATCAGTAAACAGAACCCTGATATTGCAAACATCTTCGGAAACTGCCAAAGTTTTTGATAGGAGAACGGTCGAACAAATGCGGAAGGAATAAAAAATTCCAGGTCAATGAAAAATTAATGACAAACCACCGGAAGAAATGAAACCGAACGAGAAACCGAAGGCAGAGCTGAATTGATTTGTTACTTTAGTTCAACAAGAATGACGAAACGAAGCAACGACACGAGAGTATTAAAAAACATTAAAGGTCGAGCGAAAACCAAGACTTCAGCTGACGGTTATAGGGATGGAAAAAATATATGTATGTGGTTCAAAAATAGGCTCCGGTATACATCTGCACAGAAACTGTTTACGTGAGTAGTAATTGAGCCAAGATAAAACAATTTGTGCGATATTCTTTCTGAGTTTTCTTCTTTTAACACATATTCTAATAGAAATAAACTGAAACAAATTTGAATTGTTGTATCCTTTTGGTTTCTTTTGACCCTGTTATCTGCACGTGTGATCGAGCCAAACATGTTGATGGAACTGGCATAATGCTGAAAAGGAAGTGTTTTTCGTGCGAGTTTCGTTTTGCAAATTTCACCTATTTCCTGCTATTTGTTTATTAGAAGTAGTCCATAAAACACCAGTTGAATGCTAACGGGCTAAGATTTATTTATTTGTTCAAAAAATAAAAGACGTTTTTTGGATGCACCTAAGTAAATTATATAATGGATTTTTTAGAAAATGTGCAAAAGAAAATACCATGTAAGTACGAAGATAATCTCCAAAATAAGCTGTAATACTTACAGACTGTAATCTAATTGTAGTGAAACAAGTAATCGTATGAGAATTAAAGGCCAGATTTTCTATAATGGGTGGAGAGGAGCGTTTTCGTGAAATTTGTGAATACTTTTAGCTGATATTACCTGTTTTCCTAGGCTGGATTCGATGAAGGTTGATGTTTCGGTGTACAGACCTCTAGTATTCGGCGAAGTCCGGAGCAATGACAGGATATAAAACACAATGATGATAGATAAACGGAAACTAGCTCATCAAATTTGTGAAAACTTATGGTTGTTAACGCTTCTTTCTTGAGATGAGTTTGATGTCTCGGTGGGCAGTCCTCCGGTGGTTCATAAGCAAAGCAGTAAGCACTTGCTCAGCCATAAACTCTAAACATCTTTCCGCTGTAAGACGTTACACCACGTGGATTAAGGCACCGAAAAACTATCAGGGAGACATTTACCAAAGTATAACATTACCTCCACCAGTTTTCAGAGTCGTGGTTACGAATCGTTCTGTGTGCAGCAATGTGGCAAAAGGCCGGAATGTAGACGCCAAAAAGCAAGAACAGATGCCCATCTGTCCAAAATAATGTCCAAAGACATCCCAGAACCAAGGAATTGTACAGGTTGGTGGTAGCTCCTTAGTGTGTTCAGCTGGTATGACATAGAAGCTTTCGTACTTGTACAAAGATTTCTGACTAGAAAACATTATGTAAGCATCATTTCCGATTTGGTACACCAATCCATGCCTTGCGTTCACTCTAATATGTTTGGCCTCTTCCAATAAGATACTGCTGCACACGGCACAATTACAGTTTGGATGTCTTTAAATAGCCGTCATGTTTTGCTGATTTCGATGTTATGCAGCATATTGGGGTGCCTTCAAACATGCCGTTCAACTACTACCTAGTAAACTTGCAGCATTGTGTACCGTTCTTCTGGGTACAGAAGATTCACTGTAACAGAGAATCCCATGTCTGGTGTGTTGTCTCGAATGGATGAGTGATTAGGTACTTGTGGCTGGGGTGGAGGTGTTTTGAGATGGTAGTAGTTCGTAGTGTGGGTAGGTGGTGGATGTGTTGTAAGGAGCGAGGAGAATACCCTTCACGGCCGTGTTTCTACTGCTAGGCAATCCTGTGATGGACTCACGAGACATTACACAGATATTTCCGTTTTCCTGACACTGTGTTTGCATTTGTACAAGGATAAGTTAAATATTGAGACACTGCAGGTAGAACTGAATTAGATGCAGAATACCGCCTTCCGATTATATCCCGTGTAGGAGGGAATAACTGAATATGTAAATACTCAACGCAAACGATTGATTGTCTATGGTGTCTCAAAGCCAACCAATCCGTTTTCTCACCTCTTAGTGTTTTCTCCAGGAAACCCAAGCCGGAAACGGAACAGAGAGTAATACTTAAATTAATTGTTTTATTCTTGAAAAAAATCGGCATTTTTTTCACCCTACTCCAACTCGATCAAGGGAAACTACTTAACCACTGCAATTCCATGGTTAATTAAATTAATTACTAGGATAATTAGTTGAAACACGTGTTTGTGCCAAATCATGCAATAATTTCGTTAATCAAGTCGAGAAGCGGTTTTCAATGCAGAGAAAGCAAGCACTCGAAAATTTCCGAGTTCTTCATAAAAGTAAATAAACTGATAACTTAAAACAATTCCTAATTCCGGCAATGAAATTATGATACTTGTTGCAAATCGAAGTGAGTTTACCTGGTTTACTTTGTTAAAATATTGCACGTAGTCATTTTTAAGGTAGCTTGCTCGGACATGCATACAAATTTACCACTTTCAATCTTTGCTCTGCTTATATTTGGGGATGTCTTGCGAGGTTGTGTCTCTTTAGATTCTGTATGTTTTGTAAAATTATGTTTTTTCATCGACAATATCAGTTTTAAGTTATAAGGGAAAGTCCCATTTGGTAAAATTAAGCGACTAAAGAGACTGTGGTCAAACGAAATTCATTTTTTTTCGTCAAAACTAGTCTGCAGACAGTAGATCTTGTTTCTAGATCTATGATATTTTGAGAAATCAGCTATAGAAAGCAGATCTCATTGTAACGCGTGAAAATTTCATGTTTTTGTTTCAATTATTCTACATTCATTCTCAGTCTGTTAGTCATTGATGGAACACGTGACTTTGAAACAATCCGCCTTTTCGACCTCAGCATTTGAACCGCGTACCTCTTAGTTCAAGAATGAACCCTCTACATATTAAGCTATACCGAACGCTGCAGATGAAGTTGTTTTGTGACGTGTGTTGTGGGGAGGGTTTCACGACTTCTCTCATCAATCAGTGCTTGTGAAATTCACCATCAAAATTTTTAATTTTCAATAGGAATTCTGCCCAATGTATTATGTAAGTAGTATTGTTTTGGGTGAATTTTAATCATAACAGCGGCTAGCTCAGCAAAACAACACGAGTCATCTCCTCACGTCAACTCATTGTCTAACTTATAAGTGTGTGCTATTTCAGAGCCATTAGGGCAAAATTCCTATGAAAAGTCTCACACTATACAGGTATGCACTTAAATTAATTTTTAACAGCTCGATGAATTAGTGGTAACATATAATTGTTAATAATAATAATAAGCTCTCTAGTTCAATTTGAATTATTTATGCGTTCTGTATTGAAATTTAAAAAACTGATCAACACTGTAAAGAAAAAAATTACTTATTGTCTACGCCGCGATTCGAAACGACGGATCTGCCATCCCCAGAGCTCCAGAGAGGCCGCTTTAACCGATTAAGGTACGCCGGCGCTGTAATTCTATGCTTATATTGAATTCTTCTGTGGGTGAACATTACATCATTCCCCACCTGAAAGAGAGTTCGATGTATAGAGCTGACCTCGAGTGGTGGACTTAACGGTTTGGTCCTTTGCCACTGGTGTGTGCCCCACGTTGGCCGCCATGTATAATGTGTTTCTTTGTTGAACCGGCTAAGTTAACGCCACGAGCATGAGAGTTCCACATTTTATCAAAGTTTTAATCTGAGCTCCTTCTGAACCAGAGAACAATGCGTCTGCAGCTCTACGTGATTTCACAGAATAACTACGTTTTGTAGATATAATTCAATTCAATAATAAATACTAATGCACCTTTCAAAAACAGTGTTCCCGTATTTTTTAACCCAACAAAAATATACACTTTCCAAAATAATTAACTAATCTTTAGCAACTTGCTAATGGAAATTAAAATGAGCCAATTTAAGTTTAAACAACTTAAATTTATTCATATAAACGAGCAATACAATTTAATATAACTTCAGTGCTAAATTCGCACCTAAATAATAATTCAATATATTGTAACAATAAATGCAATTCAATATCAATAATATGCACTAATTATGCACTTTTAAAAATACTCGGCATTTAATATTCAAAAGCTAGTTAACTGATCCAAATTTAATTATTTGGGTCAGGTGGCTAGCTTTTATTTTTAATACACTAATTTCAATGCATGTTTAAAGCTTATTCTCGCCGCTTCGTTTTTGAAGACGGGAGAAGTTTTTAAGGCGTCAACTCAAGTATGAGCTTTTACTCGACGACTTAAATTTCGAAGTGGCGTTTTTGCCTAGCGATTTCTTACGAACGGATGTAAAGTATCCGTCATAAATGTATGTAATTTGGTGTATAGAACCGACGTGAATAAATTGTAATCCGAAATCTGATAACCACGGCGGATTAACCAAAAAAAGGCATTGACTTCAACTTTGCTCGTCCTGTTATCTTTGCTTCTCATCACGTAAGCCTGTGACGTAGCACCAAATCTACATTTTTGGTTTCAGGGGCGGCAAGTTACATGTTAATCCGTTTCGTTTTCGCGCTGCGCTCGCATGTTAGAAATTGGTTATTATGGGGATTGGGTTCAATTCATTACAACACCATTTTGACCAGCTGTTAAGGTATTGCCTTCGAGATCCTCACGCTAAATATTAAAACAAGTTCAAATTTTAGCCACGGATGTAGAAATTAATTTTGAAGACAAACAAATGTCCACCATTACCAACCTCGTCCTATCACAAGGGACCTCTCTCTGGAATACTGGAGGAAAATCCTTTTAAGCGCCTCGCCAAATTGAAAGATCTGCTTCAATAACGTCAGCGACAGGACAGTTGGCACTAACAACACAGAACACTAATTACGTCTATTTACGGTATTGGGTTGCACCACTTTTCGCTCGAATCACAGACTCCAACCGACGAGGCAGGGACTCAGTAAGGTGCAGAAACACAGTGGAGGACATAGTAGCCCAAGATGCGTCGAGAGCGCTACATAGAGATCGAAGAGACGTAACTAGTGGTTGGCTTTCATTAACATCCCTCTTTGAAGGTGGTCCCATAAATTCTCAATGGGGTTGATGCCTGGTGATCAGGGAGACCATAAGAGCTCTCTCACACAGAGTTAATACTCTTAACTTTTCAGTTGGTAACAGAAAAATATTTGAAACACACACACATGTTCTATTCTATAAAACTGTTTAGTGGAAATAGCATATTGTCTTTCGGAAGAAGGAAAAAATAGTATTTTGAAACAATAGCATAATTGTTTTTTTCTCTTCCGATAAAAAGCTACCACATAGCTGTAAAACTATCACGTCTCGTTAAACATTGAGCTCTGCTGCTTATTTAGACAGAAACTTGTAATGTACAACCAAAAATGACTTTAATATAAGCTACTCAGTTACCCCGTCGGCGTAGCTTAACCGGTAAAGCGGTCGCTCTAGAGACGACAGATCCGTTGGTTCGAATCTCGGCGTCGACATAAGTAGCATTTTTCTCTGCATACCGCATATAGTTTTCATTGCTACTGATCTCACAATATTTCAATTATAAGTGCAGTATTCTTCTGTATACTGAGTTCACATTTAATTTCCACACTGGCGAATGAAAACTATTCATTTTTTTGTTAATCTTTTTTTCGTTCTTTTTTTTTGGGGGGGGGGGCGGTTGCTTAGTTATCTATATTTTGAACGATCTTTACTATAACTCAAGGAGTCCATTTGGTCACTAAAGCACTCGAACAATTATCACATACTCCCACATTTTATGTTATTCACATGAATAATTTCATTTTCTTGTGAAGTGCAGAGAAATTGGGAATGCAATATAGTTAAAGCACATACGAGGTGCCACATGCAACAGGCAAAAGCCCACCACTACTTTGATATTTGTATTTGTATTGTATTTGTATTCCCAGTGGTACGTAGTGAAGGTCACAGTAAGGGTAGCATGAGAGGAATGTTAGGGATTCCTCTCATGATGTTGCACGGTGTCTAGTAGTCTTTCGGCATGTCATTATTCGTATTTGCGTTTGACATAGCCTGGCTTTCTGAATTTTCAGGGCAGGATTTTGAGAATTGAAGAAATTTTTGAGATGCTTTCTCATTCCTAAAATTAAGAGATATAAAAACCACGAAAAAGTAGCCATTGTGTTTCGGCATTTAAGTGTTCTTTGAGGCACCTGAAACAATAAAAAATAAAATTTATCAGTGATTTCGATTCATGAGAAACTAAATGCTACCTAAAACGTAGAAAAATAAATATTGTAAACAAATTACTGTATAAATGTATTAAAATATCACAGAAATTTGCTTCAGAAGATATTTTACAGTGGAGCACACAATAGGATCCCCACTTCTCGTCCTGGAATTGCAATCATGGTAGAGTTTCCTGCAAATTTCCAACCTTTTGGCTTTTCTTGGTGGATATTTGTGTGGTCTTGTTTTGTGCCACTACTTCAGAAATATTGTTTTACAATCTTATCGATTTTACTCTAAAGGGGACAGTTTCCTTGATCTTTACTTTTCTTCAGAATCCTCAGAAACGGCTTTGTTCGGTTGCATTGACAAAAATGTAAAACATTGTGTATTCGTATGTACAGCAATAGTTTAGAAAAAGTGTTTCCAAATCCGTCACGAGAAATTAGTGTATGGGTTACCAATTTGTATTTTGTGGATATTGTGACTCTATTCTTTCGAAATTCATGGGTAAAATATTCAGATGTCCGCTCACAAATATTTTCAAGGTATAAAAGAGATTAAACTGATTCTACTAACAATTTTATTTCGAAAAGTCTGCAAACGGTATCCTTTGTGTTGCTTCTCTTGCTACCTTCAAAATAATTTAAAAAGAGTTTCATCCCCCTCCCCTTTCTTTCTCTGAAATATAACATACGGTAATATCAGAATGGAATTATTTTGGGGGTGGAAATTTAATGGAAAACGAGAATTTAGTGGAACAATAATGCATAAATGTCACGCTGTATCAGCATTTTATACGACATATTAAATGGGTTGGTACCTGAGGAATGCGAGGTCACTGCCAGTACGTACATTGTCACGTAGCAAGCGTGATTGAGATAGGTTTTCATTGAAAAATACATATTTTAAAATTGAACTTCGATTAGGAACATGTCAGAAAAGTAAAATCTTTAAACGTTCCTACGAAGGGAATAAGGTGAGACACGAGAGGGCGAAGAAAATAAAGTTGTGGATGCAGTTTCGTTGTTCGCGTCGTAGGGGGTCACGAAGATGAGATAATGAACTTAAGGTGAATTACATATAGACAGTAGGGCATAGCAGGCGGGCCATGAGAGGGAAGGCCGTGTAAAGCGATTAAATAGCCACTAGAAGCGTAAGGCGTGTGCGCAAAATTTACGTCAAAACGAGAAGACGATAGGGAATGAAGTCCAATTGACAGAATAACGGATCAAGATGGTAGATTGGCGATTAAGGAGTAAAACAACTATACATTTAGATGCTGCGAAAGTTAACGTTTCAGGGGAAAAGAAATAAATGGATGGGAGTTAAAATCCCCAGTTGAAAAGGTGAACGGGTGAAATTTAAGAAGAGAGAGTTGACTGGAGAGCGGGAAAAGCATCACTCGCCAAATGTTCAGAAAATAGAGCGAAATGCTTTGTGTATCGATTATGACGAATACACATCGTGAGAAAAAGTTCGAATACTAGTTGCGTAAGGTTAAAACGCTCGGGAATACTTGGAACGAGTAATCTACAAGGTGAAGGAGAATTGAGTGTCCCACCCAGGAGATATGATTGGAAATGTAAAATTGTGGGAGGGGAGGTAAGAAAAAAAAGCAAAAATTGAGAAGACGAGAAGGGCAGAAAGAAGAAAAGGGAGTCTTGGAAAGTGAAAGGTGAAGATTGGAAAAGGAACGTTTGGGATTTTTTATGAAAAGTCCGAAAGTGGAAGTTCGGACTGAGAGTTCGATTTTGTGAAGAAAATCTTTACTTCATGTCGACGCCAAGAATCAAACCCGGAACGTTCTACTCCGGAGAGCCGCTTTAACCGGTTAAGCTACGCCGACACGGGATTTCTGTGCTTATATTGCTATCCTTTGTGGGTGGGCATTACAGTGTGAGAGATGGATTTTCATTCAAAGTCTTGAGGAAAAATGGTGATTCGTTTTTCAATTCAGTTCGAAGTCCGAATTCTTCTGATACTTGAGACGGCTTGAGTTGTCTTCGCGGTTGAACGAAAGAGGCCCTTGACCTGCCTAGTCAAAGTTCTCTGGTCTGGAATTCCGATGTCTGCACCCGGACTGCTTCCCGGACTTTTGCACGAGACCCCATGAAGGAGCGCTCGTCTAGTATTACGGCGAATTGTGCTTAAGCTCGCAGTTCTTGCGAAATCGCGAAATATGATGTGTGTGCGCGACTATCTGTAAATGATTTAAAACCCAGTGTGCGTGCTCGGAAGAAGTATTTAGTTTTCCGCGAAAAGCTTCAACTGTGGGTGGGAGTGTGCAACAAAGGATTGGATTACTTAAATGTGTTTCTACAAGCCCACAGCTAATCTACTTCAGGCGGCTGGTGTGGTGACCGAAATTTTATTGTCATTTTACTCACCTGATACGGATCAAAATAATTTCTAAGACTAAGTTATTAACTATAAAAAGAGTAATGATAGTTGAATCATATTTTAAGATTTACAGTCAAGGTATAAGC
>JJRW01S0002351.1:105997-116337 GCA_001188405.1 Loxosceles reclusa
GTCGGTCTTTTTTCCCTTTTTTCCCAGTGAGAAAGTGTGCTGATGGTTAGGGTTAGAGTTAGGTTTTTAGTGGTTACATTACAAGTACAATCGTACTTAAATCTGACACTATGAAAAGCAAAAGGAAAAACGCACATCTTTCCATTGATACATGTAACTACTACAAAGCATTGTTCCTCAAGTGTCTTAAATTTGCGAGGAAACAGACGGAGAAGAAAAAAAGTCATGTAAACTCTGCCAGTTGCCCAACGTTCCTCGCTGGTTAATTCCCCAGCGATTGCTAGGGGTCGTTACTTGCCCGGCGGAACTCTGAATAACCCATATGTAGAAGCAAATTAAGTTCCACCGGCCGGCAATAATTCCATTACTGCGGGGAAAAAAGTGGTAGAGCGATCTCCTATGCAGCCAAAGTAAGGGTTAACTCAGTAGTCTCTTCTCCGGCCGTTAAGAAAAATTGCCGCTGCTGCGGAAGATAGAATTCTTTTTCTCACATGTGTTTTGTTGCTTCTTTCGCAAAGAAAAAAAAACTTGCTTTTGATAGTTCTAGAGAACCTGGTGTTCCTCTTTTTGCCACAGAATACTCATTTCTTCATGGGAGTTAATTTGTTGTACTTTTATGAACATCACATGCATTCAAACTGTATCATTATTGATGTTAATTAAGTCTACTTGTTTAATTCCATAATAGCTGCAGCAAGTTTTAGAGGAGCGAGGTACACAGACATTGAACAACTTTGTGAAGTTATACAAACAAATACAAAAAGAAATGTCAGCTACAGGCTAATGCCCATAATGGCTAACCACGCTTGGAAAGCCTATAAAATTTGTAAAGAAATGTGCCTTATGTCGGCGCCGGGAATCGAACCAACGGATCTGTCATATCTAGAGTGACCGCTTTACCGACTAATCTACGCCGACAAGCCTCTGGGCAGCTCAAAGTCTTTTGTGGAGAGAACCTTACAAATTGCGTAAACGATTTCCGTCGTCAACATATGGAACATTGACAAACATAAGAGATATACTCACTATTGGAACCAACCTAGTTGCCGAAGAATTAACTGCTCTACAGGAGTCAAACATGATTGTTCTCGTCATTAAAAAAAATGTGCCATTATGGAACAAAGTTCCTTCATGCAGATTGTGTTACTTTAATTATGGAACAAAGTTTCGTTGTCGCCAAACCTACCAATAAGTATGGTGATTAGACAGACTCTAAAAAAATGAAATATTTAAACACGTAACATAATACACACAATCAAATCAATACTCATTCATGTACTATAATTAGGGAATAGAGTTCCATCGTCCGGGAGGATATGCAACTTTGACTATGGAACAGACTTCCATCATCAAAACGGCTCAGGGGCCCACCTTTCTTTTTTATTTTGAAATCATTTATGCGAGTCGCAAAACAAACTGTGCCGGGCCTCCAGTTTGAAACCGCTGCTCTAAAGGCTTTATGTAAAGGGATTCTACTAACACTGCATAGTTTTAATAATTTCACGATAGTAAGAAGTTAATTGAATTGAATTCTATTGCACAATTTAAATGCGTGAGCCTCTCTCCGTGTATGTCGAAATCTAAAAGGTATGACTCTGTAGTTACGTTGATGTTATGAATGAGAGAAGAAAAACTGAATTGAAAACCCAAAGCGCAAGATATAACGTTGCTGTTTTTTGAAGGCTTTTGTGGCTGCAACATAGCCCACAGTGCGACGGGACATCATACGAGACTAGAAGATATTGAAGAGCATTAGCACTTGAAAACTAATTTAAAAGTCACAGAAGGAAGAAACCTCGTTGTTCGAAGCCCATCTTCCGAAGTTTCAGAGAAGACTCCGATGCTGGAGAAAGTCCTTAATTCGGAACAGGGAGGGGATGATGGTAAAGAATCGGTAATTGGCGTTCGAAGTACATAAAGTTAATGATCGTAGCGTGAGGTGGGGGAAATCCTTTTCTAGGTTCGTTCGGTGATGAACGGTCAAAGATCTACTCTGCCATTAATTAGATGATGAATTACTAGCGCCCTCTAGGAATTAATTACGGTAAAGAATAAAGACACGGGGAGACGAAATATTGCAAGTCGGCTCGTGCAATTTGTAACGCTTTCTTCAATTTACAGATTTCTTCAGTTTAGAAAATTTCTGCTATTTGATGAAACAAATTGAATAGTTTGCGATTTCGTCTGAGAGATATGATGACTGTTTTTCTCAAAAAATTGTCAAAAGTTGGAAAGAAAAGTTGTCGACGCCGGAATTCGAACCGGGAACGTTCAGCTCCAGAGGAACCGCTTTATCGGTTAAGCTACGCCGACGCTATCTGGGAAGTTTTTTTTTAAGTCTTTTGTGGGTGGACATTATATCCTCCGCCACTTGAAAAAGAGGTCAAGTGTCATTTACTTGACCTCGATGGTGGACCGAACGGTCGGGTTCTTGGCTACTAGCGAGAGTCGCTAAGTTCGGGCGCCATTCGTGAAGAAAAATTGTAGAAGACGAGATTCGAATCTCGAATGTTCAGCTCCGGAGGAACCGCTTTACCGGTTAAGCTACTCCAACGCTTATATTAGTTTTGAAGCTTAGTTTTGAAGTCCTTTGTGGGTGGACATTGCAAAGTTTGTGTGCTGGAGAGCCACTCCAGTGCCTCAGTGGTACCTGAGGCGAGCAACTTTGCTGAGGAATCTAGATTCGAGTCCCCGTCGTCATGGGTGTGTTTCGTCACCTTGTCCATGTTAATCTCGTGTCTGGCACAGCATGACCTTAATAGGTCTTTGAGCCATAAAAATCCACCACCATCATCATCATCATCATCTTTCCTAATTGTGATGCTACTTCGATATTCTTCCTCTTAAAACCAACTACTCTACAATATAAATGTAATCGGCAATATATCCACCTCATTTCCAATGATATTCATCAAACCTACGATCATGTTTGGATCGACAGTCTCATTCATAAACTTCTCCTTTTAGGAATTGGGCCAACACACGCTGTTATTTTTGGATTCATTCTTTCCTCTCGTTCTGCACCTTTCAGTTTTCGGTTTCCAGTTTCCCTTCTGATATCTTTTTTTTTCCTCTGAATCCCTGAAGGTTGTGTTCTCCTACCTATTCGTTTTCTCCTCTACACTCAAATCTGTTTGATCTCTTTACCTCTTCTGTTCGATATTTCAGATAGACGGATGACGTTTCCCTCCTTGACGTCAACTCTTGTTTTTCAACCCTCACCCACCATATGCAATATAGTTTGCATTGTTCTTTATCGCTGGGCGCAAACTTGGAATTTCACTATTTCTCCTACTAAATGTCCGTCCATTGATTTCTTCCCCTTCTCTCCGCTCTCCCCACTCAGTTCGGATTTTTTTCCTAACCCAGGACTCCAATGGCGCAGCTATCGATGACGGGCTACTGTGCTGAGGAGCCCCGGTTCGAGTCCCTGTCCATGCTCATTTCGTTCCTGACACAGCATGAACTTAACAGGTTCTTGAGCCATAAAAAAACGATCATCATCATGAATGCGTTCGAGAAAGGTGTCTAAATAAAATATATGAAAAGTCTTGTGCGGCATCAAAAGCAACTTTTAATATTATCGTTCCCCCTCTAGACTTACTTACTAATTCAAAAGCAAAATGCTTGCCTCACATACCAAAGCTTAATATAGGTATTGATTTATTTGTTGAAGTGATCAAGCGAAACAAGCCTTGTGCGAAAAATAATTTGTAAAACTTTTTACAACGTTCACAGTTAAAAATTTCTGTAAGAAACAGATAATTTTTAACGGTTATTTTCTCGTTTCACCGAAGGAACTGTCGTGTAACCGTAAAATCGCAGTGCAATTCTATTTCCGATTAAAAATATGGGACACTAACCTTTCTTCCGTAAAGCGATGAATTAAAAATTTTTGTATAAAAAACTCTTACGATTATTTTAACTTGCTTACTGTCGGTTAACCGTAAAATCATAGTGTAATTCTATTTCTGCCAGAAAGAATTTGGAAAAATCAAAATCACTAATCATGAATACAGTTACAACCGTAAATTAGTAGACAAATACTTGTGCACATACGATAAAAACTTAATTTCACAAATAATAAACACGTTCAATTGCACAGTCAATTTATTGATTGTGCTGTTGAACGTGTTTATTATTTGTGAAATTAAGTTTTTATCGATAATATAGTGTTCGTTTTTCTTAAAGTTTGTGGTAATACATTACCTACTAACAAATAATTGGACATCCTTGCAAACGACGGTTGGTGGGATCCGGATACACGTCACACCCATCATTATTAAATAGCTTATGGAAAACAACAGCACCATCAGTCGCACGCAAGAGGCAACGCAGTTCGGAGCTCTTTGATTTTGAGAACAATGTAATCGTCGGTTAACACAGAAATGGCCGATCGATGGCCCACATCCGAGAGGAGATTCAACAGGCATCCGGAAGTGTTGCTTTGATAAATACGCTTCATATAGAAGCCCATTTGCTTCAGTTTTCATGGACGTGCTGAAGCCCACAAGCCTTTCATCACCAAGTCCAACAGCACTCCTCGTCTAACATGGTGCAAAGAACGTCGACAGTGGACCGTTGAACAATGGAAACAAGTACTCTGGAGCGACGAATCAAGATTCTACCTCTACCGTTCAGATGGCAGGTTCTGGGTTTGTCTTCAGGCTGGAGAACGCCTTCTGCCAGAATGTGCTGTGCCCACAGTGAAGTTCGGCTGAGGTGGAATTATGATGTGGGAGTGTTTCTCCCGGCATGGCCTGGAGCCTTGGTCGCAATTCCTGGTCCATCTATATGGTCCGACTAGAAACGCCATCTATATGGCGTTTCTAGTCGAAGACGAAATTTTTACCACTATGAATCAATTATCACGGTGGAAAAGCCACATGACAGAAATACCTCTAATGGTTAATTAGCAGAAATACCGGAGAAGTTTCTATTAATGGCACCTTCGACAGAAATTTTGCACCCAGTCAAAACGAAAGTCGTGTTGAAATATAAATAATGCAAATTACTGTTCCTTTGATGGAGGCTATTACGAAGCCGCAAGAGCTAATCGTATGCGTTGAAAGCTCTCGATACAGCAATTATAGGGCAATGATCGTGTAATGCAAATGGCAGTTCATTGAGAAATATCGCCTAAATCTTTGTCTTGAATATATTAGACTTCGGAATACCAGATTTAAACTAAATTTTCAGACGCGCCTGGCACGAGAGAATTCGATAATTTACTTAAATCTTGATATTCTCTAAATTTAGCTAACAATATGCTCATATCTCTCAAGCTTATGTTATTTCTTGCTAAATATAGTAACTACACTCTGTGACAATGCAAATCGAAACACCACGAAGCAAATCTGATCTGAATAAAGCTGCCTGAATGAATCTAAATAAATCTGTCTGAATGAATCTGAATAAATCTGTCTGAATGAATCTGAATAAATCTGTCTGAATGAATCTGAATAAATCTGTCTGAATGAATCTGAATAAATCTGTCTGAATGAATCTGAATAAATCTGTCTGAATGAATCTGAATAAATCTGTCTCATCTGAATGAAACTTAGAATGAGTGAAGTATACGAAGAGATTGGAAAAATGATTACAATATGAAATACGCAGTATGAAATACACAATATAAAATATACGATATAAAATACGAAAATTGTATATAGACACACATAATTCTTTAATATTGCACACGTCCCTATTCAGAAATCTTAGGGCCCAAGGCCCAGCTATTCTGCTGGGCCACCCATGCATAAAAATAGTGTAATATTTTAAACAAAATTTATAGAGGTAGTTACATAATTTTCGTCTATTTGATTTAAAATAAAGGCAAGTTCACTATTTAAGTACAGGCTGTCCCGTCAGTACCGCATAAATTCTGCACGGTGAAATTCCTTGCTTGGAGTACATAATAAAATGACAAAGAACTATACCACGACGACTCAAAGTTTTCGAGAGAAGTGCAAAAGAGAAAAGTATGACGTCATATCCGGTACACGGGTAACATGCTTTATTTTAAACAGGAACATCGGTATTTGCATATGTTTGCATAGGAAGAAGTACAAAATATCTACCGCGCATGAGCATGCTGTCGATTAACGTACAGCCGTCAGATGAATCGTATAAAAGGCGACATCTAGTGAATTGCCGGTAATCTTCACTTGGTGATGATGTATTCCGTGCGTGATTACTGCGACACGTACTTTATCATCGGTCGATGTAATGGTAATGCCTTACGAACTGCTAGGGTGTATTCTTGTCGCTATCCATAACGCCATCATCCCGATACCAATGTCATTTGCAGGTTGGACGAGAGACTGAGAAATATTGGAAGCGTTCACCCGACAGAGAATCTCCCCGTTGTTGGTGGAAGAACCCACGGCGGGTTGCCTCCAACACAGGAAGACGCGAAACTTAGACGGGTGGAAGCAAATCCTGAGTTGAGCACACGCACACTATGCAGGCAGCTGTATGCAAGTAGCAGAACTGTGCACAGGCTATCACGGTCAGAGAGGCTATATTCACTTTGTTACACAACCGTGCAAGGTCTGCATCTAGTTGACTTTCAGCAAAACATCGACTTTTGTGAATGGCTATTGCAAGAACGTGAAGCCAACAATGCTGTCATTGCACATATCTTGTGGATGGATGAAGCACTTTTCACATGTTATTGGGTCTTGAAAAGTCAAAACAGCCATATGTCAGGGTCCAATCCTCATGCAATCCGCCCCCAGAATATACTGGTCTAAATATGTGGGCCGGCATACTAGGCAGTCGCATTATTGGGCCATATCCGTTGCTTGAACGGCTCATGGGTCATTCATAATTGGTATACGCTTATCGGCAATTCGTGGCTTATGGTTCCAGCATGATTGAGAATCAGTACATTTCAGCTCTCCTGTACGTGGATGGCTGGATGTGAAATACCCAGATTGCTGGATTGGACGAGGGGGTACAGTTTTATGCGTGCCACGATCATCAGATCTCACACTTTTGCATTTATTCATATGGGGGTTATCTGAAAGAATTGATTTATCGAGCCCCAGTTATTACAGAAAGTTCCTTAGTTGCTCGTGTCCATGGGTCGTGCACTTTTGTGGAAATCGTGCTGCTGTATCGTGTGCACCCAGCCATTCCATGAAGCACGCATGAATACCGCGATTTGGACATTTTGAACATCTTCCTATGTAAACATATGTAAGTTACGATGTTCATGTTTCCAATAAAACTTTTGTTCATGCACCGGATATGACGTCATACTTTTTCATTCGCATTTTTCTCTTCTCGAAAAAAGTGGGTGGTTGAGGTTCTTTGGTTATTCTCTATGCACTTCAAGCGAGGAATCTCGCCATGCAGAATTCATGTAGTCTTGACGGGACACACTGTAATAAAGTATGTATAAAAAGTATAAACTATTTATTGAATATGGGGGCCAGTACCTGGACCCAGGAAACCCGTGTGTTAATCAGTAACTGATTAAATAATACATCAGAAAAGTAATGTTAGGTGTACTCCTTCACCCCACCCTACTCAGATAGATACATGCCTCTACAAGGAGTGACATGAAGTCATAAAAAACTCATTTTCTGTTCTGTGGTACATTCTGCCAAGCGTCCTGCAATTGCGGCCCCGAATCGTTGATGTGCTGGTAGCAGTGCAATTAGCGACCTACCATGTTCTAGACATGTTCAATTGAAGAGAAAGATATGGGGCTTTCGCTGGCCAAGGGAGGGTATGAGAATCACGAAGAACCTCTGGGAAATGTCATCTATATGTGATCGGCCATTGAGCTGTTGGTAAATACCTACTCCCTCTGCAATTCGTCGTATGAACGACGGTGTAAAATATGTAGGATCTACAGGACGTATCGCCGGGCTGTCAGACTACCTTGTGCCGACCGACTGTCATACAAGGTGGCCCCCTTCACAACATTGCTACATTACGATAGAAGCTGCAACTGTAAGTCGCGAAATAGTAATTGACAATGGGAACTCTGGCTTGATCCCAACCAAACCCGAAGTAATGATCATCTTCGTCGAGATAAAAACGGGATTCATCACTATAGATGGGGTCTGCAGTTCTATGAGCGTCCAGAACTCTCGGACACGGCAACGCTCTTGATGCAGCCGACGATGTTAAATGGTCAAAAGCAGACGACTTAAAGAGCCATGTGCTGCAGTCCTGATCGTGAAAAAAGGGGTTGCTGTGAAGCTGGTGATGTGCATCGTGGGATCGTCGATAAAGGTGTTAGAGCAATACCAGCTTGTAGCACGGTCAACATATTCTCCTTTCTCTCTTTCTGTCCCACTCTCTCAAGTTCTTTCTTTTGGACCTTCATTATGTACATGTCTATATTTATGGACGTTGGCGCTCGTCCGAGATAACAGATAAATTCGTCCAGTTATTTACCTGCTTCTATTGATGCCACGATGGAACTCCCTTTCTAACTTGTTAAGTTGGTTAGACTATGTTGGAATGGGTCGGTGAGGCATAATTGGTTGTAGCGGATTCCAGTTCCACCAGAGTATTCACTCATAGCCACCGGCATTTCTTAAATATTCCTCCTGTTGTGTACCGTACAAGCCTTATTGAACGCCTTTTACGTCGATTTGAGTACAAACTGTAACAGTTTACATTTACGGTGCAGAATAATTTGATTCAGATCGAAAAATCTTCTGGTCAGAAAGTATATTTCATACCTTAACTTGGAAACGAACCTAGTTTTCAGTTTGCTATACGAGCGACTTGACCGAAACTCAATAGACGGCGAATTAGATAGAACTCTAAATGCTATCTGAGGTAACCCTTTGCCAGGCGGTCGGTTGGTTGTTTCATATTGCAGGGGACTACAGATATGACACATTTAGCTTCTGCGAGATCAGGTATGCACACTGTGATAATAAAGTTCCCGGACTAAGACGCATAGACTATCGACGCACGGTGAAAATATTTAAGAGAGAATGCTTTTTATAGGATGTGGGAATTTCAACCACCTGTTTGTCTGACGCCTGCGCAGTTACGAATGACTTAGTGCAGTCGAACTGTCTGTGCGTAGGACGTTAAAAATGGAACAACGAGCAGTGATATAATTTTGTGTCAAATTAGAGAAAAGAGCTACAGAAGCATATGAAATGTTTAAAATTGGATACAGTGAAAAACTTTATCGAGTAACAGAGTGTTTGAGTGGCACAAGTGTTTCAAAGATGGGCGATTGCTGCTTGCATTTTTATTTCAAAGATCTCATTCATCATGAATGTATGTAGGCAAATCGGCCTGTAAAAGTAAATTTTATAGCGAAGTCCATATTCGATTGGCAGTTCGAATTTGCCCTGTTAGATCCGAATTTGGGGAAATGGGTATTGGTTTCTCCTGCACGAGAATGCCCCAGAACATGCTTCCATTGTTTGTTCTTCTTTTCTAGTGTGACAAAGAATTACTGTGATTATCCCATGTATCGTTTGCCAGATTCAGTACCAACCAAATTTTTCTGATTCCAAAAACTAAAAATGGTGGTGAAAGGAT
Organism: Loxosceles reclusa; assembly: GCA_001188405.1. Taxonomy (NCBI): domain Eukaryota; kingdom Metazoa; phylum Arthropoda; class Arachnida; order Araneae; family Sicariidae; genus Loxosceles; species Loxosceles reclusa. The sequence goes on from JJRW01S0002351.1 coordinate 115,526, forward strand.
AAGATTTGACGATGCCTCATTAAACCAGATGGCCATGAGGTCGGAACTAACGGCGATTCCAGAAGAAGCAATTTTTTTTTAGCGTTCACTTAATTATATGAACGATGTAAATCATGTACTGAAACAAACAGAGACTATATTATTGAATGTATGTAATATTAAATTTCTTACATTTCAGGCATGTATTTTTAATGCTCTTAGTTCAGGAACTCTATTGTCTCACTGTGTATATATGTATGATCTTTGTGAGCTCGATGCCTCTTTAGAGTGGTGGTGAAGTCGTTTTTGTATATCTGGGGGGTTTATTTGAGATAAAAGCTCTCTTCGTGATAGGTAAAGGCCAAAGAAATCAATTAATTAACTATTTCTAGACCGACGTACAACGTATTAGAATTTCCAGAACATGCTAGTAGTTTATAAAATGTACTGCAGATCATAATTGTACAGCTACGCTATGTTGGAAAAATTGGTTTCTTGTAAAATGCTTCTATCCGAAATAGGAGAGAGAGTTTTCTTCGTTGTTGTGGTTCCAATGGAGGAGCTTTGTAGGGTGTCCATAGTGCCTGGGGCAGCCAGTTGAAACAGATTACTGGTGCAATATTAACCGAAATTCTCGCTGAATCGATTGAGAGGACCTGGACGACTACTCTGCTTTCTGGAATACAAATTACATGTAATCTTTAAAATTGCTATACCAAAAGGGCGTTAACGAGTGTATTGATCCTTCCACGTGGTTAGTTAGAGCACAGCATTTGTTAGAGGTAATGTTGGATATTTTATTTAAATATTGAGAGCAAAATATTTAATAAATC